>QFDW01001570.1:0-22337 GCA_003315895.1 Lactifluus rugatus | reverse complement strand
CAGCGGCAGCAACCGCAGAAGCAGAAGCAGAAGCGCCATCGCCACCACCTCCACCAGAGGATGACCAGCCGAATCTGCAAATGCACCTTTTGATTTCGTGGCACTCGGACTTGCGGTTGACGCTCACGACGTCGTTGCGGATCAACTACCCCTCGCCTCTGTTTATGTCGCTGCCGATCAAGCTCTCGGTCACGGGACTCGTCTTTAATGGCGAACTTGCCGTCGCGTACCAAGGCGGTCGGCGCATTCACTTGTGCGTACTTGATGACCTCGATCCTTATGGTCCTTCAGCACGTCGCACTTCTGGCTCTCGGGGAAGCACGCAGAGCGATCCAGAAGCGGATGAGACAGATGAGGCCAAGCCGCTGCCCGTGGGCCAGCGCCTTCTTCCTGATATTTTCATCGAGAGCGAGCTCGGGCAGGCGGATAAGCACGTACTGAAGAATGTCACACGCGTTGAGAAGTTCATCCAAGATGTCATTCGCAAGACGATAGAAGAGGAGCTTGTGTTTCCTAATTTTCACACTTTGGTACTCAGATAATGAGAGTGGATGTCATTCAGGGTACCATTGTGGTACAGGGAAGAACGATGTGCTTTTAGTACAGCGATACAGCTACAGTAGTGATTTGCTCATGTAAGGCCCATCCAACTCATACCCTAATCTTCTATAGTAATCTCTCGTGCCCACACCTGAAGCGAAAAAGTTAGCAAGCAAGAACCCTTGTCACCCCGCATGGTCTAACTCACCTGAGATGACTGCCAACTTGACGCTTCCATGCTCCTCCCTAGCTATGCGCTCTGCCTCCTCCATCAGGAGGGTTCCGAAACCCTTTGAGGAATGCGTCTCAGCAACATCACTGGGTAAAAATACGCGTAGGTGTTCTCATACCTGATGCTGGAACTTCGTTGGGTCTCTTCCGTGCACCGGTACAGCTGTACCGTACACATGGAGCTCGCGTACGATGCTCGTGCCCCCTTCTGCGCCACTTGTGCGCACGAGTTCCGGGCGAAACGACCCTTCTTCGGAACACTTTCTCAGTCGAAGGAGTCCAATGAGTATGTCCCGCTCGGGATCCTCATAGGAAAGGAAGGTCTCCCAGCCGCCGTTCGCGGTATAGTCTCTGCGCAGTAGCTCGATAGACTCTGGTCGAACTTTATGGTGGATTTCATGTATCTGCGCCGAATGTAGGGTGTATAGGCTTAGTGGTCACAAACGGAGATAGTATGGAGAGTGCATTACCCCAACTTCGCGAAAACGAACATCTCGGCATTCTGCTCCCAAATCTTTCATCCGATTCAATGCCAGTTCGCGGAGGTTTCCAGAGTTTTCTGACCCTGAGGTCACTAGTGGCAGAGGGATGTCTCTACGAACGAATCGCTGAGAAACCGGAGGGTGAGACATCGAAAAGGGTGACTTACCGTTGCACGCGATAGACTCTCGTCCAAGGAGGTACTAGAGCAAGGATACGAGCAACGACATCAACAAGGACATTCGGTGTGTAGTTCTTGTATCTTCCTGTTCTCCATAACTCGTAGAGACCAGTGCCCCGAATGACCAGAGTAGGGTAGATTTTGAGCCCGTCACTACGAAATGCAGGGTTCTCGAAGTATTCCTTGAATTGTTCTAGATCGCGCTCAACGCCAACATTCGGAAGGTCGGGCATCATGTGGGCAACAACCTTGAAACCTGCATCCTTCGCGAGGTGAAAAGATTCTGATACAGCACGAACGGTATGCCCGCGGTTAGTATCTCGCGCGACGTCCTCGTATACAGATTGCACTCCGATTTCCAGGCGCGTACACCCATAACGAAGCATCTGACTGAGATGTGGCTTAAGGCAATAATCTGGCCGAGTCTCTATTGTGATGCCAATGGCTTTGGATTTACTTTGCTCAGAGTACCTATGCAAATATGAACAGACACGAATGCATACCGCTACTATCAAACATACCTTACGGCCTCGTCCACATCCGTCCCGGTAAAACCAGACAAGGCATTATGAAGCTGGGCAACAAATCCGTTTCGGTAGTCTTCTGGCATGCTCATGAATGTCCCACCCATGATAATGAACTCGACCTTTTGTATACAATACATGAGTCCCATGTGAAGCACTTTGCGGAAGTGAAAACACACCTTGTCAACGCTATGGCCTAAACTCTTCAGTTGCTCTACCCGTCCTCGTGTCTGCTCGTATGGATCATACCGGGCACGAATCGCGCGCATGCTCGTTGGCTCGTACCCTGTGTAGCTTTGCGTGCTGTAATCGAAATCAGAATCGGGGCCGCCAGGACAGTAACTTCCACGATCTCAGCAATGTGAAATTACAATGTACGAATGTATAGCTCACACGCATATATTCCCCGTCATTGCGATGTGCGGACACCGGTGAGGCTTGCACATCACCGCGACTACAGCTATCTAGTATGACATGAGTTTGATGCCATCATTCTTGTGAAATAGAGAGTCACCCCGCTCGCAGTCCGGACGGGCCTCGCCTTCAACTTTGGTAATAAAGCCTTCTTGTAATCGTCGGGAATGGCACTGATGATGTCGACTAGGCGAGGAACACCACCAAATCCAAACTTTTTGCTAATCCTAGCCCGCAGTTCGTTGAGAGAGACAGTTTGGTTGGCATCATGAGACTTGATTAGCTCGGCTGCTATGCCGGAAGTGACTCGGAGGAGTTGTTCTGCCTGAGATGGGCCTTCAAGTAGTCAGGAAAGCGGGAAAGAAAATGTATATTAGAGGTGAATACCATCTACTCTTGTTTTCTGCACCATTGTTGTGCTCTCTATAGATTAAGAGATAATATGATGTAGCTACATAACGTGTGAACAAGTTGCAATAGTTTGGCTCCGTCTCCTGATGCTGCTTGCTCGTCCACCACAACACAAAACCACTATCTAAGCATGCCACCACCAACAGCCACCGATGCATGGTTCCACTCGCGCCGTTTTGGAGTCGTAGTCGACGCAGGTTCGTCCGGCTCACGTCTCCAGATATACAGTTGGAACGATGCCCGCGTGGTCAGGAGTACGCTTGGTGCTGAGGCAAGTCGTTCTCTTCCCAGAGTGGAGAAAGGCACGCAAAGAGACGAAGATTGGGTCATTAAAGTTGAGCCTGGTGCGTATCCAGTACAATACTCAGTATCATGGTCCTTGTCATTTGACGTTTCATGCAGGCATCTCGTCCTTCGCGGAAAATCCAGACGATATCCCGGCTTACCTCGCACCATTACTCGAACATGCTCGGACATACATTCCCCCATCACTTCACCCCGAAACACCATTTTTCCTACTGGCAACTGCTGGCATGCGTTTGTTAACTCCGGAACATCAAGCGACAGTGCTTCAGGCTACCTGCCAATTTCTCAAGCTCCACTCAGACTTTCGTATAGACGATCCTTCCCCAATGGGACCATGTGGTTCCAGTGTTCGGATTATATCCGGCGAAGAGGAGGGTTTATTTGGATGGATATCCGTCAATTATCTTATGGACGGGTTCGGTCCTGCAAACTCGGACCGGTCCACTTATGGCTTCTTGGACATGGGTGGTGCATCGACTCAGATAGCGTTCGAGCCAAGCTTGGGGGAACAGGACAAGGCACAGAACCTGATGGACGTACGTTTACGTCTGATGGGTGGAGAAGACATCGGTCATAAGGTTTTTGTGACGACATGGTTGGGCTATGGAACGAATCAGGCTAGAGAGCGGTATGTTGGACAAGCTATCAAACAATACGAGCACTCGCGCCCACCTTCGGCGGATGAATCTGCCCCGACTGTCGAAGTTATTGAAGATCCCTGTCTACATAAGGGTCTCACGCTCGACGAGTCGCCTGTCTATTCTGAGCCATCTACATTACACGAGCGGAAACCTCACAAGTTACAGGGCGTGGGCTCCTTCGGACGCTGTCTAGGAGAGACGTTGTCACTTCTCAACAAATCGGTGCCATGTCTCGATCCTCCATGTCTATTTAACGGCGTTCATGTCCCTCCCATTGATTTCTCTGTGTCTCATTTCATCGGGATATCCGAGTACTGGTACTCATCGGAGCACGTATTCGGCTTGGGTGGACCATACGACTTCGTACAATATGAGCGAGCGGCACAAGAGTTCTGCGGGAGGCCGTGGAGTGAGATCCTTCGCATGCACGAGGAGTCGAAGAAGGGACAGTTGGGTGGACAGAGTGAAGGTGAAAGTGGTAAGGTCGTGGGTCTGGATAAGTGGGGTGATCGGGTGGAGGTTTCGCGGTTACAGATGCAGTGTTTCAAGACCGCATGGATCATCAATGTTCTACATGAAGGCCTCCGTATGCCGAGGATCGTAGACCCTGGCGGGAATGACACGACCCAAGGGGATGAAGTCAAGGTTCATGCAGCGATGAAGGGTTTATGGCGGCCCGGGTTCCAGTCTATGGAGTCCGTCGGGGACATGGCTATCAGTTGGACACTAGGGAAAATGGTTCTCGAGGCAAGCAAGGAGGTTCCGCCTCGGACCAAGAATAGCAGACCACTCGCAGACCCTCACGAAGTTGTCCCCGAAACCGACCATTCACCTGCGGACCCAATTTATCCGCCATTTCCCTTCGGTCTCGATGTCATTGACGACCACATCTCATCCCACCTTCCCCCATCACTAACCCGTCATTCCCTTGGGTTTCCCCTCGCGGCTGTGTTGTCTTTCCTCTTCACGGCTGTCTGTGTTTCTTTCTTCGCTTACCGACTCCGTCGCTATATCCGGATTTGCATTCGCCGTCTTGCTCCGTTGTATCCCAAGCGCAATCGGGATCTAGCTGAATTGTCTATGGAACAGGGTGGTTCCGCGCGTGACGACAATACCATTTCATCATCGCATTCACCAAGGGTATCATCAATTCCTCCTCTAAGGTGGTGGCGATATCTACGCCGCATGGCGCCCATGTGGCGGCGTCACCGTTCACCGCAGCACACAAATCAAATTTACAGATCATTCCCACGACAGAACCCCCCTTCCCCCGTACCGCCGTCCCTTTCGTCCACCCTCGCTCAACAATCAGATGTTTCGGCGCCCACATCTACCTCCGCATCGCCTACACTGGGCGCCCATGACGACCACGTATTTTTCAAGAACGCTGATGCTGTGGAGGCTTCTTCGATATCTCTGTATTCCAAGTCGAGGAATTCATCAACGATCAGTTTGTCAGTGTTGGTCCCACGCCAACCGCTATCACGGACAAGTAGCGGACTTCCCGCTGTGTACTGAGGACACGCGTTCGTTCCAGGGACGTTGTAGATTTAGTTTTATTAATAATTTGACATTTCGTATATTACGGGCTTCGTATTCGCTCGTTTGACTGTCACGTTATACTTTTAACGTTATACTTGTGTGCTTTCACGGACCTGTCTCGATACCCACCACATTATACTTCCAGACCACATGCGCATCAGGTGTTACTTCCCGTCTCCACGCCGAATCCGGTTACTCTGATAAAGAGCGCAGCAGCAGCACGCGGTGCCCTGATCGAGGGGTGAGAAATATTCTTGTCAGTTATCGCCCTAAGCAATACAGTACTTCCTGGCTGAGCACTCCGAGACCCGAGTGCCTGGTTTGACTTGACTTGACTTACTTCTGCAACGAGACAACACAGCGGACACCCACCCTTACTTCGTCACGGCCAGTGATTGACATTCACCGGTGGAAGCAAAACCGGGTCAGATGATGCCTTCAGTCATATGTACCATGTTGGGAGGTGTGCAGCACCGTGACCACGTTTCCGAAGATGAGAATCGGGGGAAAGTGTGTCCCTACGAAAACATGCTCGTAATGCAGACACGAAACAGGAAAAGCCAGTCAGACAGCACGGCAACGGTCCCAAACCTGGCTAGGATCACACCGTGGTTCATCCACAACAAGAAAAAAGGGAAGTCTAGTCCGACGTGAACTCGATATCCAGCCCATGAGCAAAGACAAGAAAAGCCTTCAAATCAGTGCTATCTTCTTGGCCAGTACCTTATGCACATTGCGACATCGGTGTGGGAGTCTACCACAGGATGACAGGTGGGATAGGGACATTTGGAGAAACCATTCCCAACGGGTAACGTGAAAAGAATTTCATAAAACCATCATCTGTGAAACAGAAAGAACGGGAGGTCGGAAAATGCAAATTACCTCTTCTAGTCTGACAGATCTGTTGTCGCACCAGCACCAGGAGAGGATCGTGATGGTGCTAAACAAAATAAGATGATCAACGGCCAAGCGGTAGATTCCGAAGTCGCAAGGACCTCCGACTCGAGGGCGCGTCGATGGCATCACCAGGACGCGGCCGCGAGTCAAGCTGTCTCGTTTTCAATTTTCTCAGCCGAGAGACCTCATCAACCCATACTCTTTCCTCTGATTTTGCTAAGCCCATCGAATGCAATCGCTCTTCATCATCCGGTGATAGGAGGTCCGGTGATCGCCGCTCTCCGGACCGCCATAATAAAAGCTGAAGCGTGGCTTCGTGAAACAGCACGAGGAGGCAGTACTGTCAACTTGCATAAGATGACAATAGTGGGCGAAGATGGAGGGTTGCTTGTTTACCTGTAGTTTGTCGCTCTCAGAAAGTGCTTCGTAGCTCGGAGATCCCATCTGCCGCATGGATTCGCATGGCTCAATCTGGTTATTGAGACAGGAATATGAATGCGAGAGCTGATGACGATCACCTGACTCACGTCCGTTGATAACGACGCAGGGGGGGAGTGTGATGATAAAAATGTCTTGCATTTCGAAATCTGTGATCCAGTCAGCCTGTGATCCTGAGAAGATCCAAGTCTTACGCTATTCGGGGAAGCCGGGAGGTCGGAGGAAAGCACCTGTTGTACCTGAAAGTCTGTAGGCTCCTACGAATCTTAAGCGCGGGTTTCAATTCATCATTGTTCTGGCCTTACTAGTCCACTTTCGGATTCTAAATCCCCAAGAAAGGGGGAACTACCTTTCTTTGAGTGCATAGGGCCCAGGACCCAGCATTGGAGAATCCTTCCCAATTGAGAAACCTCGCGCGCGGTCAAATCTCCTTTGCCTGTTCCAGCTTTCCGTAAACGGCCGCGCGAGGAACCACCTTGCATAAAGGCTTGGTGCCGATCCCTCGCAGGGAGGTAGGTCTCGTTCAAAATGGCCTTGATGACAGGCTTGACATATGTGAATTGCTCTCGAATAGACAGCCCGCAAAAATCCTCGGGATTCGGTGGAGGCATCACATGTTCGACGCCAACTGTTTCCCATGAAACGGATTCGTCATCCGAATCGGTGTCTGTCTCTTCTTCATCACACACGTAGCGCCCCAACTGTCTATGAATGAGCACCAATTTATTTGACCTAGTATGGACTCACTTTACATGTGTAAAATTCCGGTTCATCTGATGTGTAGAACATATCTCTTGACACGATAGAGAATGTGTCATCTTTGAACCGCACGCGATACTTTGGGGAGATAGAGGGCATCCTCGGAGGTAGATATTCCTCCACGCGCGCAGCCCAATACTCCGTTTTTCCCCTTCTCTCCAGGGAGAAAACTAGTTCTCCTGGGATTTCCAGCAAGGGATCACAAGGAGGAGACGATCGCACTATATAATTCGGATTAGAAAAGATCATTGCCCGACTAAAAACGTCAGCTGTCAAACCAGGGATTTTCGAACTATTCGTTGATGCATCCTCTCTGCCCATCGACTCCTCCGCCTTGCGTTCATGTACGCGTACAGTCTCGATCCTGTACGATGATAAATTGGAAGGTAAACCGTCATTCAGAGTGGCATCAGCCTCATGTGCAAGATCCACTGCAAAACGCCAAGCTTCGTCCAGAGCCGTTCTCGACCGCTTTGAAGAGGCCTCTCTCCGAGGACTGCTCCCAAGACATCGGAATGTCGCTGAACTGAAACGTATGACATCCTGACCCGACCTCTTGAAGGGGAGGATACGAGATGGAGAGGGTGCCTCTAACTCGATGCTCCTCGGTGCAGCGGATGAGATCTCTCCATAGAGAGAAACAGTGAGTGGTCCAGCAGTCAACCGCCCCTCAGTAACCTGTGTAAACACCATCGGTTGGCCGACAACTAAGTTGAGTGAACGTACACATGCAGGCCACCAGTAACTCTCGGGATCACCGCGCTCCCTGGGTGCGATGTTGCCGGACCTCGTTACCCTAATCCACACTAAGGGACTTGTATCGGCGCTCCTACCCTGCAGGGAATCATGAAGCGGCTTTTGTTCGTGGTGTTCAAGTTGACCATGATGACGTCGTGGGGAAACTAGCGGCGATACAGTCTCTAGAAGACAGGCTGCCTTGAATGATGAGCCATATCATTAGAAATTTGGACTAACCGTCGACGCTTGAGAGGTCTGACGACGATAAAGCGGATATTGGTCCGTCTGAATACACGCGCTTTTGCGTCTGTCTGCCGGCGGTTGGCGCTGTGGCATCAGCATTGACGCTGGGTTCCCCAGACAAGCCAGAAAGGTCGCAAGAAGTCGGCCTCTCTCCGTGAGAAAGGTGGCGAGCCATCTACATATACCCGGTAATATCAGTGTAATGACCCGATGATGAAGCCAACGGGCGAGGTTGCGTTCACGGGATCGACAGACACACCAGCTGCGTTAGCGCCCAGGTTCAACTTCAACTTGGACCGAGTCATTACACATGACGTCCTATGGTGACGTTATACTACTCATGTAGCTACGTGGATGCTCAACAAAATCTACAGCAAAACCCCTCTTGACCTATATTCCCTCTGTAGACAGTTGAAGCTATGGGTTTTGTGGGTGAGGAGTATGCTAAAAATAGCTTTGAAAAGAGATCCAAAGACCTAGCAATTATCTCAGATACATCCCAGCTCTAGTGCCACATACCCACACACTCTCCATTGAGAGAGGATAAGAAAGAATGTTTGTCACACTACACTCAGCAACAATACTCGTACATCCTGGAGTGCGGTACTTCCTACTAGGTCCCGAGTTCAACAGTTTCTTTTTTCTTAGTGCAATATGTACCACCGTTGACAGTGACATCCTCGATGCTACCTACTGAACAAGCAAACGTAGTTTTCATGCATCCTAACAACACGACTTCTCAATCATTGCAATCTCCTTTTGGCGCTATCACCCCGATCAGCGTAATAGCAAATTACTCATGGGTCCGCGCCTTCGCATCGAATTTTACGAATCACAGACAATGCTATTGGGGCTAAGGACTCTGGCTCGCCGAACTGGTTTTTTTATCTGCTCCCCGGCTCAGTAGCAAGCGGGATGATGCTTAACGATGGAAGCTAACATGTTGTCTACTATTACGCTCCCGTCCTCGTCTTTCAAGTCTTCTCCTGGTTGCTTGTCCTTCGGTCACTGTGACTTCGGCGTCCTGAAGCGTGAGCAGGATGTATCGCTTTGATGGCGCGGTGTGTGATGTTCGAATATCATTTCAAGTCGGAGCCAGAGCGGGACAGGGACTTTGGACGAGGAGTCCAAGTCATCTGAGGAACTCGCGCCGACGTCTTCTGCTTTGGCTGTTATTCGGGTGGACCGCCTGGGCCGGAAAGATCGTAAAGTGTATCACCGCTGCCAGGTTTCTCATTCAAGCGATCGTCCAACCGCGGAGCGCATCGTTTCAGGTGGTTATCGAACATTCAGAGTCGCTTGTTCTTCACTGAGAAGAATGCCCTGGCACCCATTCAAACTATGAGTTGAGACAAGGTCTACAAGCTCAAAATTATCGTGTAGATCCTCGACAACCCCAGGAATCCATGAAGCATGCATAAAATCCATTTCCACGTCCTCTGCCGTCAGGCGACCCTGATGCACTCGACTTTACCCTTGCCTCAAGAGAGCCTCGCATGTGGGTCTAGTCTTCTGCACGTCAATTCTCTATTCACGCGTCTATTCGAGATGAATGATAGAAACAGACGAAAAGCACGCACATGGTGTACCATGCACAAGTGCAGGAAAGAGCGGAAATTGCCGTAAAAGGAGCGAATTTGATTGGGGAGTAGTCACCTCGTCACGTCAAAAAAAAAACCGAAAGACAAATTCGAAAATCCTGGAAGTAAGCTACAGACAACCACCACGCGTTAGGGAACTGTGGCGAACACGGGTAACTGAAGGACGAAAACTACACAAACTATCTTTCCAGAGAACGTCCAATTGTCTCGTCAGGTCAGCGCTTTTCCTCTAATCTAGTGAACATAGCAAAAGTAAAATTTACACAATGTCCGAAAAACGAACTGCGGACTAAACGCCGTGTTCGGTGTCCCAATTTGACTTCGTTTCGATAATCTCCGATTTGGTGTCCACAACTATTGATCGTTCGACGAGCACTTGAAGATAGTCATCGCTATTCGTGTCGACAAGATCACTTTGCGACCCTGTTGAGTGAGTTTGGTTAGATTTGCCCCCACTTATTGTCGCTCCGGAGAGGCGCATAGTTGGTGGGATCACAGGCGGGATTAGGGGTTGCATTACCGACTTCCGTTCCGCGATGACCTCTAACCATCCCACTAGGTCAATGTGCATGTCTGACTGTGGTGGGATACGTACCGCGCGGATGAATGAGAATGCGTTGACTCGAAATCCATGTGACCGCATTTCCCAGTGATGCACTACAGTCAACATTGTGGTCAGGCCCGCAGCGAAGGCTTTAAGAAGCAAATAAAAATTTACGCAGCCGTTTGAATGGAATGCCAAGAGCCTCGATGAACGAGGATGTTTGTCGCATTCACGGCTGTAGCAAAAAAGAATCAATTAGGGATGACCGGCCTTGCGAAGGAACATACCTGTAACCACGACGAAATACCCCAAGCCATCATATAACAAACTATATTTGGCGTAAGATTTCTGACAACTGCTAGTCGGGAGACAACTTACATCTTCACAAGCTGCGAGGCGCTCAGGCTGCAAATAGTCAGAGTTGACGCCATGTATTTAAAAGGGACATGGCTTACGCGGAAACTCCAGCAGACCTCATCTTGAGAAGGTAAACTGTCGAAATTGACAGTACGAGACAATCATATAGCATGGACACTACATAAAAGGTCCAGATAGATGTGATTAATGTTGGGTCAGTGTTTGAAATCATGCAACTAAAATCGTTTATTCAGAAAGCTGAGTGGGAGGAACGGGGGATAAACATACTTTCCCTGATCAGGAGTATTGCCATGCAACCTTCAATACACCCCTCGCAAAACAAAGTGAAGTTGCACTCACATCCGACATCACAGCTGCGTTTTACAGCGCCAGTGAGCCAATAATATCGGTGGCAGGGGCTCTTTAACTCACGATTCTGGTTAAGTATGTCCGTCACCCACTGAAGCTGGGCTCATATCTCAGCATAAAGTGCTTTGGAATCGGGACCCCTGACAACATACCCCTACAGCGATAAGATATGCCGATATAATGACCCTACCGACCCAGACGTTGCGCCGGGCAATGTTGTATGTCCTGAACATCGCTGTCAGATTCGGGGCGGGGACAACAGGACAGGTTAGATGTACCGAACGCCCAGAATTGCCTGCGACACCATCACTTGGAGCACTGGAAGTTACTCAACCTTGAGCCTCCCAAACTGAGTAGCATGGAAGGACACCAACGTTTGAACACAGGTATGACATAGAAGTAGCGGCCGCAAGATTCTGGCGTGAAACCGTGGTAGAAAAAGCCCACATTACTGACGATTATCAGGATTGCGCTTATATATCTACAGAACCTGTGAGCAGATGTCTCAAGCGGCCATATTAAAAGACATGCCGAATAAGAATGAACAATATCAGGCCCAGCCTATCCAACGTGTGCTACGTAAATACCGTCTTCGCAAGCTTTCATTGGTCCTTACCTCCCTTTGTTGGGAGACCGATACAATCGATATTCCCAAGGTAGGGTGAGGATATAGCTGGTTGAATATGAGCTACGATGGAAGGAAGGGAGAGGCAACTTGCAGCGTACTCATATCCAGCGATAGACATAGACACAACACGCAAGTTGGTAGTTATTGCGAGTGCACTCGGAGTTAGAGTGGTGGGAATACCAAGTATACCCATGGCTGAGATTTCAGATAACGTTAAAGTTGATGTACGAAAAGTATAGAGAAGGGGGGGAAGGAGAACCTTCAGAGTCGCATCTTGGCGACCATGTGGAAGAGCTATGGTACTTATGAAGACTGTGATCCGCCACACGTTGTCTCAGGGAAGCCCGAATCGACTCGGAATTCAGGGTTGGTGTAGCTTACTTCCTCGCCATCTGGAGCCAAGAATCCGAGCCGAAAATGAGGTGTGAGCACAGCAGCAACATGATAGCCAGAAGGAGGTAGTCGTGGCTTGATCGGGAATGATTCTTCTTATCCGAGGGATTGTGTAACGACGGTGAACTGCTGGGATAGAGCTCCTTTGGTACAATTGGATATCTTGGAGCGATACATTAGGAAGGAATATGATGCCCACAGTTAGTAGCAAAATGCTGTATGACATAACGTGGTAACTGTAGCCATTATGATTTTGACTGATGTACGCTCAAGAATTCCAGAAAGTCCTGGCCATTTCTGGACTTTGAACGGCCATACCGGGCACGCTGAAAGAAACCCAGTTTAAAGGACGAGTGAGGCGCCGAGTTAGGGTACAAGAGACACTCGTCCAGTTATCTCTGTCCAAACCTGAGAAAGGCTGACGATAGATACATGAGCTGAGGATATGGTATCGGTTCCCACGACTGTTCCTTCCTCGATCACGTGTGTTACAATATACGACGTACAGCCATAGAGTTGAAACTGGCACGATGATTGGATCATGATCATGGAATGCGATGTGTGTCGAAAATCATGTCGAGCTATACGCCACCTCGGTCCCGGGGCTGCCACAGGGAACTTTCCGATGTGGATCTAGTTGGGGAGTAGAACACGACCACTCGTCGACTTGCGAATAATCACTGGCATCCAATTTGACGGTGGAAGGACGAATGGGAAGCACGGGTCAGAAATGGGCCGGGCAATGAATAAAATACCGCTCTAAGACAACATGCTAAATGGGAGTAACTGCTGCGCATCTCCAATCTAGGGCTGCCCGCAGACTGTGATGAAGCCATAGCAAAGTCGTGCACATATACAGGGCCGGGGACGCATAAACTGAATACCCGGTGATGACAAACATCGTGACAAACAATCCGAGTCCCAGGCCATACACTGTCAATGGCAAGGGAAACAATAATAGTCAATGCATGCATGATCAGTTGAGTCTCTGCTCGAGTAGTCGCACTGGCAGACTCATGCTTGCATAGTAGAGTTGGAAACTTCGCTGCCGACAATGAAAAATCAGTGAGGCCCGCCGTCGTACAATCGGTTGCCAAGCAGAGTTCCGAGCCAACCCGATTTGCGGCAGGCACCCGTGACCACCGCGAGGCAGAAACTTAAGGCACTCCTGCTCTACTTGAATTTTGATGACTGACTACATACATCACGGCGTACAGCAATGCATGATCATGATGGAGCCCAACCGTACTCTGGTGTGTCCACCTATCTCACAAGATGCCATGCATCTCACGACGGTCAGAACAGAAGCACGAAGGCAAGGCACACAGCCGTATTCATGTCTGATACGTGATATCCCTGGAAGAACGGTGCCTCTCTTTCTTGGATACGATAGCTTAAAGAAGCCGATTGTCGCGCGTGTTGCCGGGGATACGTTGCTGCGTTACGCGCCTAACTGGCCGATCGGCCAAACCGTCGGGAATAATTTGTCCACAATTTCGTGCACGAGGGCTCCGGCATGTCATGTTTTATAATATCAAACGTAAGTTACTACAGGGTCCATGTCTGGCTTAGAGTGGATACCAGAAGCAATGCAACTCCCAGAGTGTGCAAAAATCACCGCTATTCCAAGCTTGCATCTGCCCACAAAAATGATGGGAGGTAGTCATGCCCTGAAGATGTGGGATATGGGATCACACTTGAAACGCACATCCGATGCTGCTCTGTTCTCGAAGGATCAAATTTGATCAATCAAAGGTGGGGACTCGGACCCTGCATGCCCGAAACTGAAACTCTCACTGCAGACCCGAGTGATCCTTGTCTGTGACATGTGGAGGTAATTAACGGAGTACAACGACGCTTTACGACGGGTCTCGAAGCCCGGGCGCACGATAGTGCTCTGGTTGGGGTTGAACGGGTTGGTACGTTCAAGTTGGCCGATATAGCGCTCGATCGCCGCGAAAGCCGAGTTCAGTTGCTTTTCGGATCAGCCCGTGACGTGCATGTTCTTCAAAGCGCTCAAACTTTATTAAGGTATGTATACTTTGTACTTTGTACGTTTACAATCTGGAGCTCGTCATGTCGAGCAAGTACGGCAATACTGCGTTGCTCAGGTGCTTGACGCATTTTTGTTTTCGTTTTTATTCACAAGAAAATGCGTTAGTCTCAACAGTGCCTACTGCACCGATCCGTCTGAAGCCCTTGGCAAAAACGCGGCTGGTCACCAGGGCTTAGCACTGTGATCGACATGTCCACGTCCTTATGGCTGTCCGCACACAGGCGGTGTATATTAGCAGCAACCGCACACAAAAACTTTGAATGTGATGTTCACCGGCGCCAATAACGATCGACCCAAATCTTTTTTCCAACCTTACCGACTTGAGAGACTTGGGGATGGGCCGAACGGGATTGGCGCGTTCCCAGCACCGCATCAAATTATACTAAATTATATCTCCAAGTGGAAGACAGGGAGTCCCGGGCCCATCACGGCATTTCTCTCACCGCGATCCCCTGGTCCGCAGCTTTCTCACGCTTCCCTGACGTTACTAACGACAAGCCAGGAGATGGCTTTAGAGCCTAGCCTAGAGCATCAGACGCGACTTCTTCTTCGACACAATGATATGTGGACGTCGTCTTGTTACTTACGGGATGCTGTGGCGCCATATGCATGGGTCGGTAGGTCTGCGGTCGGAAGGGGATCTACTGCTATGGAAGTCGACCCTGCCTGGCCTAGATTGAATGTGGATAGTAGATAATAGTCAGACAACAACGCAATCGGCCTAGAAACTGCAAATAAGATCAATGCTTTTCCGAGTCGGGTGCGCAGTCTAGTTGTATTGTACAATTGTCTGTTAGGCCATCCCTTTTTTTTCCATTCAAGGGCCTACCATGGCAGACCACTTCTTGCTCTCTCGTATGATACAATGACAACCGACGTCCTCAAACCTGGATGGCCGTTATTTACGAGATAGGCTACTTGTTCCAACTGCTATGTTGTCGGGTTTGCCCCCATTAGCCCACGCGGGGATCACTCTGCCAGCCCAATCGCCTCTGCTGAACAACTTAGTTGGCTTCTCCCATCAAGTAGTCTATGAAGGGGACAACGGTGTTAATTAAGCAGAACGGTCCAGACTGAATGCGCGACGATGTGAACCACCAACGTCACAATGTGCCGAATCAATTGGTGGGATTCATAGCCATGCATTACAAAGCAAACCATACAAATAGCGGTACAAAAAACAAGCAATCAACAGCCCAAAAGTCAAAAAAAATCAAGAACGTATGTGTTTCTAAATCACCCCGGTCTGAACGGACCCATCATTTGGCTGTG
The DNA here is from genome assembly GCA_003315895.1 of Lactifluus rugatus. Taxonomy (NCBI): domain Eukaryota; kingdom Fungi; phylum Basidiomycota; class Agaricomycetes; order Russulales; family Russulaceae; genus Lactifluus; species Lactifluus rugatus. The sequence continues at coordinate 6,772 of QFDW01001570.1, read as the reverse complement.
TTACCGGGAAGGGAGCGCCAAGACCATGGTCCTCGGCTGGGACACCACGCCGCGGACTATTCACGGCTGACATGGCGGGCGTATCAGTAAATTGGGGAGCGATGAAGCCGCCGCCTCCTGCGCCATAGACAAAGCCCCCACTTAACCCTTCCATTGGGTTAGAGTAGCCTGTATGGCAACATCAATCTGTAATCTCGAGCAGCAATAGTACAAACGCACCGGGAACGAGAACATTGTCCCAAAATCCACCGAAAAGGATATCCATAGAGCACATTCCCAGACTTCCATCATCGGGTTGGATAGTGGCCATCGTTGGAGGGAACGTGGATATATCAGCTACAGGGCCCATTTCACTCGCAAACTGAAACTCGGACAAGATATGATGCGGCTCCATGTTGCAAACCTGCCGCTGTTCCGGGTTACCGTTCATTTGTGGGTCAGCTTCGTTGTCGCCTGAGTCACTGGCCGCTTCACTAGGTGGTTCAGTCTTTGCAGCGAGCAATGCACGCAAGAATGTGCTGTACAACGAAGGCGTGTGTGTAGGTCCTGCAGAAATCTGGTTGAACGTCTCAGCGACGTCTTTGACCAACTGAAGTGTTTCATGTTCGTGGTCTCGAGATGCTGGAAATTCTGGGCGAAGCAGCTACTTTGCGAGTGAGATGCTTAACGGTTGAAGACGTCCAGAGCTTACCTTGAGTAAACTGAGGACGGCATAGGAAGTAAACACAAAGTACGAGTCAGGAGCATACTTCATGAAATCAAGTGGACCGAGCTCCTCCTTGACAAGGACCACACAAGTCTTGGCCGAGGAGTGAACTCGGGCAAAGAAATGGGGGATGTCAACGAAGGACCGTTCCATCGCATTTTGTAATCCGAACGAGTTAATGACGAGCATAGCATAGCTTGCAAGGAATTCTGCCATCAGACCGTTGTACTTGGAAATCCTATCACCAGTTCCTTCACTGTGCGTTAGCGACATCCGACGATAGCCTGATGTGACTATAGCTTACTGTCAGCGTCAGCGACTTGCATATACCATGTCTGGATTTGACGCTCAAAAGTTTTGATGACAAGCAAGTAGTCCACATCAACAAGGAGTCCAGAAGGGGTGCTTGTTTCCGAATACAGCAAATCAAGCGTCCGTGAGATGATACGTTGTAATTCCTACATGATTGTGAGCGGAGAAGCTTTATCGGGAATAAGGAACCATACCACGTAAGTTACGAGCGAGAAATCTCCTCGACGAGCAAGTGGAGACCGCACCCATTGAAGTGCATTACGAATGATGCAACTAAGGCGCAATCACAAACAAGCACCAAAATACGAGTTCACGATTCACTTACTCTTCCTTGATTGAACTTGGCTTCCCCATTTGAGCACTGGTGCTGCGATCGAGGCAGAAGCAGACTAGCCATGTGCGCTCACGGTTGTATACCTCCTGATCGCGTGCCTTCCCTTCCGGCGTCTCTGGACTTGCTGTGGAAGTCTTGCGGTGTAAATTTAGATCCGTGGCCATGCTGCGCAGCGGGGAATCCAGATTTACGCAGGATAGAGAATAGTATTGATAATTACCGTATTGCCATACCAAGGAGCATCCAAGTTCTATCTTGCTCATATCGCTCAACAGGACCCGTGCCCCACAATGCGAGTAAGAGATAAGCTTGGACAATCTCTAGGGATTTATACCCTTGAGCGGGGACAGAAAACGCCAACTTTTTAGATAGCTCTGTAAGCTTGGCGTGAAGCTCTGGACGAGCAGGGTAAAATTTCGCTGATACGGCAGAGACTACAAGAATGTTCTGACTGTGCTCTCCAGAAGACATAAACCGAGACTCACTTGTAGTTAGTAAGAAGGGTGACCGGGAGCAAACTAAGGACGGTGTATGCAAATCTCCGTCCAGCAAGTTACAATGTATCTGATAGGATGTCAGCCAGCAAATCCAAAGGTTGAGATCCTGACGCTACGCACATTAAGATGCTCAAAATAGCTGTAACAAAAATTAGAACACATATACCATTAGATGCAAGGTACTTGCATGTCAAATAGGGCAACAACTTCTTCCGTTGACACGAAGTTGAGCATCTCAGGCTGAATCTGACGCTCAATGAAAAGTCGTCGCAAAGGCAAAATCGTCATGGGACCTGAGAATTGTTTAAAGCAGAGATATACAAAAGTAAGGGGGCTTTCCTGACCAGGCTTAAAATAGGCATCACTAGCAACACCCATCGGTGCTGGAGGCCGGGCCAGTGCCGATGTTTTTCTTCCCGAGCTTGCAGCATTGGCGCGACGGTTAGCAAGGCTCGCCTCTGCGAGCAAACCAAGTGGGTTGAGGCTATTGTCTGGTAACGAGTGGAGCTTTGGCGAGTTTGGAGCAGCTACACCCTGCGTTCTTGAAGGAGTGGGGGAGTAAGTAGCGCCACCTGTGGGTGAAGGGGGCTGATCAGCCCGAGAGAGAAGGGCTTGAGTAGCGTTGGTAGCATTTGGTGGCGAGGGGCTCCGCGAAACCATGCCTGATGCAATGCTGGGATTGCCGATAGACTTGAGCACGGTATCCAAGGTACGCTCCATTTTTCTGAGTGATCTGGTTAAAAGTTCGTGTTTTCTGGTACTGAAACTGAGCGTTCACATGGTTGAATCGTTGACAATGATAGGACGTACTTGGACGGGCGCTTGCCACGATTGGATTCTTCGAAAATGCACTCGTGATTCCCTGCAACGCAACGCTTGCATGGGGGACCCTGCTCAGCCCCAACACACTTCATTTTGAGGCGGCGACAGACAGTGCAGGCCCTGTAACTCATGAGTTGAGCAACCGCGCACTTGGAAAGGAATCTCAACTGACCTGGAGCCTCGTGTTGGCTTGGCTTTGGGCTCACTTCCATCAACGGAGGGAGCGGTGCCATCATCCTCCTTGCGACGCTTGCTGCTATCGTTTTCATTATCTAGGGCGCTAGCAGAGGGTGGGCGTTTGTTGGAACCTGAAAAGGAGATCTGCTCTGTTGGGGGTGTGCTCATTGCGTCAGAAGCTTGTGAGGAAGGTGATGAAAGTCCAGGGACCAATGAAAGCTGCTGAGACACTTGAGGATGCTGCTGTTGCTGAGTATGATAAGGATAATACGAGGGTGGGTAAAGCGCGAGAGCAGGATCGATTGGAATAGGGGAAGAGGGTGGAGGCTGCATAGAGTGGGAGAGGTGTTGCCGATCTTGGGGATGCATAGGGATGGATTGATTGCTATATTGATGTGACATGATGCACCGACGGTCTGAGAGGTAAGGCTGGGTGGGGAGGAAAGGTGGACATCTCAGTCAAGCTCAGTAGAGATGAGAGGGGAGTTGACGGTGTGAGGCCTCAAGTGGGTCAAAAGCAAGCATAAAAACATGGCCCCGGGAAGAGAAAAAGAAGAGGAAAGGGACAAAAGTCGCATTTAAAGGGGGGGAAGAGCCAGGTAGGAGGAGACAGATTGATTACTCACGGGTAGAATAAGAGAATGATCGAGTTCGGCCGGGGGAGTGGCAAGTTACGCGAACTGAGTGAGGATATCGTTGAGAAAGGACAAGTGGGAAGTGAACAGTCTGCAAGAACCAAAAAAACGGTGAAATCAGGATATGGGTCGATTTAAACGTTGAGGAACACTAGAGAAGGAGAGAGAGACAGGTCGATTGCCAGCACCAGCGCGATGATGTGATCAGCTTTGCGGCTCGCTCGGTTCGCTTTTACGTAACATCCCTACGGTAAAGCCACTTTTACACATCATAGATTTCACCCCCGGAGCGACCAAACCCAGCATGAAATGACACTGGGACACCTCGCGTGACTCACAACTCTCTGTCTTCACTGTCCAACTTACTGTACAAACCACTCCATCACGATGCCGATGAAATTTTACGTTCCAATGGTTTCTCTACTGGAAATAGCCAATATATGCCATTCGAACCCTACCAAGTGCTGGAGAAATATCGTGCGTCGAGCAGAGCGTGATAGCATCGGATGCATGCCGCATATGGAGCCACGCAGGAGAGTGGAAGCTAAGGTGTAGAAAATGTGTAGTGATCACGACTGGTTTGGGGACCGTGTTTCTATCATTGGATGTGTGGTCCCATAGGATGATTTGTCCCTGAGATTGTGTCAGTGTGGTGACCAAAGTGGCAGTGCTTTTGGAGAGTGACTCGAGTGACAGGCATTGTGACGATGGCTGTTGGCAGTTTGGATTCTCTTCTTCTTCTCCCTTTGCTTTTACTTATAACACTTTCTCCGCGGCATCATCCGCTGCCGCCTTTAAACCATGTCCTCTAACCAAAGACCGGCTCTTATTCTTGCACCTTCCGTCAATACGACAACGTAAGTTTCCCTTGTTTTATCTCGAATTGCCCTGCACACCTGGTGACGCGCCTTCATAGCGTCGTGACTACAACAACTACCACCACAACTTATGCCCCCATCCCATTACCGACCCTCCCAACTCCACCTGCTCCTCATGACACGCAGAAGTACCCCCTCTTGAACGCTCAGTTACCGTCATCATTCCGCCAGTTCCCCATCATATTCCCAAACGGTTCTCGTGCAACTTTTCACGATAATGACGATGGCGATGATCTCCCACAGGAAGAGGAAGTCATTGGTGGCAAAGGGTGGCGTTTAATCAAGTCAGACGATGGCACAGGCCCTTCCAGGTCGGTTGGCCTTATTGAAGCCGTAGAGCGGTTTGCGAGAAAGCGATCCTACGACAACGATGGCATGATGCAGGGAATCGAAACAATTGCGGAACCAGCGAGCCTTACGCCCCCCAGAAAGAAAGCCAAAGCTGCACCTGTACTACCTAAAATCTCTACCGTGAACGGTGCGGCTCCGCCCTCACCTCTACCCTCACCACATGGATCCCCACCGCCAAACATTTGGCCATCTGCACCTCCCAGCGGTGCCTCATCTCCTCAACCCCAGCTCCCTATTCAACCAGATGCTTCTCTTGCTACTCTCATGTCGCTACCCTCTCTCATCTCCCACTTCTCGGGATTGCCGGCCCAGTTGCAGTCGCACCTCCTTATCACCCTTCTCCGACATTCACCATTGCCAGTTCTCCGAACAGTGCACTCGGTCCTAACACCTATCCTCGCTCGTGATTTCCTAACTCTACTCCCTCCTGAACTCGTCTCTCATGTCCTCAACTTTCTGCCTTTCAATTGCATCGCACGGGCCTCTCGCGTTTCAAAATCGTGGCGGAACATTATCGATTCGGATCCTGTCCTTTGGCGCGATCTGTTAAAGAACGAGAGGCTGTGGTTCGGTGGCGATTCTGAGCGCGCTTTCGCTGAAGCACTGATCCGTCGACGCCGGAGAGCAGGCTTGCCACATCCCAACGGTCTATCTCTCCCTGACCCATACAAAGTCCTGTTCAAGTCTAGATATCTTACACGGCACAGGTGGATCAACAACCACGAGCCCAAACACCTGGCGTTCGCTGCTCATGGCCGCTCTGTCGTGACTTGTTTGCTCTTGTCCAGGGGCCGCATCATCTCTGCTTCTGACGACCATTCGATCCATGTCTATTCACCTGTTACCGGTCTCCTTCTACGTTCCCTTTCTGGGCATGAGGGTGGGGTGTGGGCCCTCGCATCAACCAAGGACACTCTCGTCAGTGGGTCCACGGATAGGACAGTCCGTATTTGGGACCTCTCCACTGGGCGTTGCACACACGTGTTTGGGGGTCACACGAGCACCGTTCGATGTCTGGCTATTGTCAAACCCGAATGGGTCGATGTCGAAGATGAGAATGGAAATGTTCGCAAGGAGAAATGGCCCAAGCGTCCCTTGATCGTGACGGGAAGCAGAGATCACTCTCTCCGAGTCTGGGATCTTCCGAGGCCTGGTGAACCGGAGTACAGGTTTGACGGCGCTGATGAAACTGACATAGACCCTGCGGATGTTTGTCATTTTTTCATGGTACTCAAATACACGTCACCTGACCTGGATTTTATCATTTCTTAGGAGGACGTCGACGAGAACCCGTACCATAAGCTGCACCTTGAAGGCCATGAACACGCAGTCCGTGCACTTGCAGCGAGGGGACGCACTCTTGTCTCTGGGAGTTACGATTCCATGGTCCGTGTTTGGGACATCATCAATGGGACCTGCAGATGGGTATTAGTCGGACATACTCAGAAAGGTCGGTACCATTGCGAGTACTTTGATGATAGTTGGTCTGAGCAAAAGTCACAGTTTACAGCGTGGTCCTTGATTCTTCCCGCCGTCAGGCATGTTCGGGATCAATGGATGGCACGGTGCGGGTTTGGAACTTGAGAACGGGAGAATGCCAATATACCCTGACCGGTCATACGTCATTGGTCGGTCTCCTTGGTTTGTCGCCCTCGTACCTGGTTTCTGCCGCGGCCGACTCTACGCTTCGCATCTGGGATCCCGATACGGGCGAGGTTCGCCATATGCTGGCTGCACATACTGGCGCTATTACGTGCTTCCAGCACGATGAATTCAAAGTTCTCAGCGGGTCAGACGGCACGCTTAAAATGTGGGACGTCCGCGAGGGCACTGTTGTCCGTGAGTTCCTTTCGAACATCCACGGCGTTTGGCAAGTCGTTTTCGAAGGCCGTTGGTGCGTGGCAGCCAGCCATCGATCCGACGCAACGATCCTCGATGTGTGGGACTTTGGCAATGGCGAACCAGATGATGATTGGATTGGCGAGCCCGTCGGTGGCATATATGACGAAGATATGACGGACGACGAGGACGAGGAGATGGAACAGGCAGACGCCGACGCC
>QFDW01001563.1:0-25550 GCA_003315895.1 Lactifluus rugatus | reverse complement strand
ATTAGGGTAGGACGAGGATGAGCCAGCTATCGTTCCTTCCCTGACGGTGCTGAGCCGCGCGCGGCTGCGGCTATGTTGGGGCGGTGAAGCGATATTGAACGAGTTGGATGTAGACAGGCTAGCGCTGATACCAGATAGCCCATCTGAAACACTTTCCGAAATGACCGCCGCCAGTCTTGTCATTGCGAACTCACTATAGCACGCGGGAGGCCGGGGTACCCCGCAAGTAGCATGAGCAAAATATGAATATGTTTTGTTGGGAGGAGTGGGGAAAGGGAATAAGGGAGGGGGGGGAAATACTCACGGATCAAACTCATCCTCATCCTCGTCCATGTCAACACTGACACCAACATCAACCACATCGTCGAAATCTTCATCGTCCTCCGGCGAGAACGAGTCTTCCTCCTCTTCCGAAGTCAGCATCTCAAGCGCGGCAGCGCGCTTCCCCGGAGACGCGAGGATCCTCATCTCGGGTACCGCTGCCGCTGCCGCGACGGCAGCGGCAGCGACAGCAGCAGCAGCGACGCCGCGCCGCTGTTGCAACCTCAGACGGCGTCGTTCGTCCATCTCTGCAGCACCTCTGAAGTTAGGAATGTATATCTTCGCGAGTGGGGTTGAGGCGTCCGCAGCCGCCGTCGAAGCAGCAGTTGCAGTTGCTGCTGCTGACGTCGGCGTGGCGTCGGAGTGATCTTGCGACGATTTTGACGATGCGTCATCTTGTGGGGGTACAACGACGACCGTTTGTTGCAGTCTAGACGCACGGCGCCGTCCATTGACACTCATACCCAATGCACCTGTGCGAGAGGGTCCGAGGATGGTAGGGGTATAGTTGAGACGTGTTGCGCCAGGGAAGCCAGAGAGGCCCCCGGGACGAGTTGGACCGTCTAACTCATTGGGAGAGAGGGGTGGGCTGGGGGGCGTTGTTAGTTCTGGCCACTTGTTAGCGTCCGCGAACGAAGCGGCGTTGACATAGGGATTGGCGGAGAAGGAAGGACTGAAAGAGATGAGGCGGCGCCCGTATGGATCTTCGACGTTGCGTAGATAGCCGAGACGTATACCATGTATCAACAGACTGCACAGTTAACAGAAGATTAGGTGCGCTGATGAGTACATTGAGAGCAAACACCTACTCGGGGTCACTCAAGAGTGACATTTGTTGTCAGACAGTGTGGATAGGCGTAAAGGCTGAGGATATCATAGTTATCGCTTACACAACATATTCATGGGTGAGATACGTATAACGAAGAAAAAAAATAGCAAAAAATATAGCGACGTAAACGTAGATGCAAAGCAGATGCAAAACGAAGAAAACATAGATCACTGATTGATCCACACAACCAAACGCACGACCCAGTTCACTTCCAAGGAGGTTTGCTGCTCGTCGTCGTCGTAGTTGCACTGGCGGCCAGCCGCCCCGCGCTCTTCTGTCTCCGCAACTGTAGCGCACGAGCTTCAATCTCCATTGACCGATCCATCTCCTCGAAACTATGTACGAGCTCCTTCACGCTCCCACCACTACTCCTTCGACCCTCGGGGATCTTAATGGGGCCCGAAGCCGCCGGTGGGGGAGATACGGGCCGCAGCTCGACCAGCCGCTTTGGCGCGCGCGGCATCGTCGGAATGTGGCACGGTAGAGGGGGCTGCTGCAAGTGCACCAACTCTTTCGGGTGCGTCACGCGCGGACGAGGTCTAGGCTGTGGCGTTATAACAGGGCCTCGCGGCTTCTCCAACAGTTCTGGCGGAGGGAGCGGTAAGCCTGGGCGAGCAGGCTCACGCGGCTTATGAACCAGTGGTGTCTTCTTCTTGAGAGTTGGAAGGTAGGAGAAGAAGAATCCTCTCATTCGGCTGCCCATAGAAGGCGTTGATGGAACTTCCTGTAAGGTCTGATCGGGCTCTGCGTGTGATATTGTTGTGCTGGCTATGGGTCCATCGTCAGCTATAATTACGGGACCTGCAGCTGCAGGAGATTCGACAGAAGAGCTGGGCCTGAAACTTGAATTATCTTGCTTGCTCAGCGACTTTGCCTCCTCCAGCAAGTGTGAGTAACGAGGAGCCATAAGCGAAGCCGGGATGCGCGGGTTGGTCTGCGCTAGGAAAGCTGGCGCAGGGAGCCTAGGCTGCATTGAACTGACCCATTGCTGTCGCGCGGGATGTACCGGAGTGAAGTCAGGAACAGTAGGGGTCGATGAGGTGGTTGACGAGACTCGCAGGCTTGGTGTAGGTGGTGCACCTTCCCCTGCGCGCTGTTTCTTTTGCAGCGCCTTTGTACGTTTCAACAGATCCTCCCTGGCAACGATGATCGTTGAGACAGGCGAGAAACAGAGCAGAATTTACACTGGACCTACCGTTCGAATGCTGGGCCGAGGTTGCTGACTACCTCTTCGCCACCAAAGATATCCGTGAATCGCCTCACAACGTCTTCAAGCTCAACCGCATCCACATCACCCAGCGTCCCTTCATTCCCCCATCGCGCGCCAACTTCGAGTCTCGTGTCAGTAAAGCACGCATCGAGCAGCTTCCAATCACTGCGTGACCATTCGCGGGGCCCCTCAGTGTCAATAACCAACGGTGCCTCTGGACGACGAAAAGACACGGGCGCCGGGGAAGGCGTTCTGAAATCATTCTGTGCAAGCTTTGGGGATGTCGGAGAACCAAGTTCCGACTCTACCTCGTGAAGCAGTTCTGGAAGCGTCATTGACGGACTGCCAGCCATGACAACGCGCCCATCTACGACCACTCCAAATGAATGACGGGCCGCGCGGGCGGGCGACGGAGACTTGGATATACCAGCGCTTGCGAGGTCCGCGCGCCGAGCTTTGCGAATAAGCGATTCCACGGTTCGCGAACGACGCGGCTGGCGAGCGGCCTTCATGACGAGGTCCCAATCATGCTGCGTGACATGATGAGAGCGAAAGACGTAAGTGTGAAGTATGGGACGCACCTGCTTCAGAATTGCAGCAGCCCGCGCAGCAGCCCAGGGGTCGTCACTGACAATCTTAACCATGCTGAGATCATCACCATCATCGCTACTATCGCCTTCGGCTTCTGCGTCCACAATCTCTGCCATAGGTTCATCGATTTCTTCATTCTCTTCGAGGGACAGCGGCTCGGGAGTATGTTGTCGCGGTGACTTTGACTGTGGTGGTTCCTCGGACAATGCACGGACTACGATCTCTTCGTCCGTCTGTCCTTCTCCGACAGGTTCGCCTTGAGTGCTATCACCATGAACATCGGAAATTTGAGTCGAAATGACATTCTCTTGCGGAGTTGCAACAGGATGAAATTCAGTTTCGTCTCGTTCTTGGTCCGGCGTATTTCCCTTCAGACCCGCGCTTTCATCTCCGGGTTCCAAGCGCGCTCGAAGGTCTCCTTGGGGATAGGAAGGCGGTTCCCGAAAAACTTCGTGGTCACCCGTACTCTCCTGGTTGAGATGTATGGCTTCGATATCTGTAGCGGGTCTAATATGGTCGTCGTAAGCAAAGTCATTTGCCGACAGTATGCCGACAGTCTCCGACATTATCGTGTCCTTTGGCTCTTCATGGTGCACTTCAATTTCACGTCCCTGTCCTTGGGCGTCCTCGAGGGTTTCTGGATCATGGTGATCCCCAGGCATTTTAACGTGAAGTTGAGGCTGCGTTAACGGAGGATCCAAATCGCTACCTTCGTCAGCTTCAATGTCAGCATCCTTTTCAGGGATTGGACTGCGTTTGCGAGGGAATGGGCTGATAGGACGTCCCCACTGCTCAATCCTTTCTCTGGTCGTGCTCGTTGGTGGATCGGCCTTGGTAGGTATATGCATCTCGCGGAACTTGCCCGTGTATTCGCCCTCCTGCTCTGACGAGCCCCCATCAGACGAACTCCAGGAGTCTTCACCAGCTCCGGCAAAGTTGAAGACCGACTGCTCAGGAACATTGGCATCGTCATTGTCGTCGACATCAGACGGAATCCCCGGAAGGGGGAAATCAAGTGCGCTGCATTTGAGTGGCGACATCTGCCTACTCGGCCCCGGAGGTGTGCTTTCAAGCACCGGCGTTTCTCGCGCGTGCATTGGGATTGGCCGTCGTGGGGATCGTACATGGCCATGGAGTAGGAGGGGGTCGTCGGTAGGCGACGGGGGAGGAAGTTGAGATAAATCGATCTCAGGAGGCTCCTTCTTGATCGCGACTTTGAGTACCTTCTTGCGCTTGCTGGACTTTGAGACACGTGGACTAGCTCGGAATACCTCCCGAGGGGGTGTAAAACGTTCAGTGGGAGGCTCATAAGGAGGAATGGGCGTGGAAGATCGAGCTCGCGCGGACAAGTGTTGACGGGTATGCGAAAGAACGGGAGGGATGTAGTCTGCTTTGCTATTGTCTGTGTGGGGAGAACGGAGAAGGGTGGGGATGTGCCGAGACTTGTTGGGGCTCACAGAAGGGGAACGAGAACGGCGAACATGATCGGGGTCGAGACTCTCAGGAGGAGGAGCATGACTCTGACGCTGCTTCCTCACAACAGGGGACATCTTGGAAGAGGGTTGGCCGCTGATCACGGCATCATCCTCTGAAATATGTCGACAGCGTTACCGGACAAACCAAACGCAGTCAAGAGACAGACTTACCTGTATCTGATCCAAGGAAAGGTCTACACGCTAGTTTACGAGGTTTTGGATTAGGGCTTGGTTGTGTCGTTTGCTGGGATTGATTGGGCCCGTCATGATCATGTAAAGAGCGAGACGGAAATATAGAACGTTTGCGCTTAGATGAACTGGCACCGTTGGGAGTTTGACGCGGATTTGAGGGAGGCTCAGAACCAATTCTATTCCATAAGGACTAGGGTAACAAGATCGGCGGGTTGGTTAGACCAAGATTAAACAGGGAAATGGATTGTATGAAACCCACAGACGGGCGACTTGCCATCGTTCGCGTGGTATCTTCTGGAGGTGGGCTAATGAGTGATTTTGCAGCATCGGATTCAATCGTGTTCTGGGAAGTTTGGGGAGTCAAGAGGCCGGTGTTGAACACGTCGTCGGAGGGTGCAGTCGGATGATTATAGTGAGGAGTGAGGATGCGGGCGACATCGCGCTTGGGAGGGGAAGACTTTGAATGAGGTAGGGGATACATAAGAGATGACCGAGTTGTGAGACGGGTATCGAGGGGGTAAGGTGGATTGTTCTCCATAGCCAGCTTGGACTGATCCTGATTGATTGTGTCTGTGTCAATGTCCGCTCGCGTCACTTTGAACTCGAACAAAGATGACACCACGAACACGTGACTTACACGCGTCACCCATCGTGGCCCAACACACGTGCACCGGCAAGCGGGCCGGGAGCCGGGCATTCAAATAGACTAGTCTCTCGGTTCCAGACGCTCCATACTCCGGAGTTTAAATCGGACTGAAATTTGATGAAGGTGTGGTTCTACATTCGGCATTTTTCACACTCCGAATAAAAGTCCGAATGATTGTGGAACACCTGGCTCAGAGACTAGCAAACTACTCTTTGCGCCTCAGTTTCTCCATCTCAGACTTCCATGAAAGACCCATACCAGTGACAATATCACCTTGCAACGTTCGACGAAAAGGATGGCCGCTGGCCTTCAACTCCTCACCGCAGACCCAGTTGCGGAATTTAGAAGGCTGATCATCTCACTCCAGACAATCGCTCCGCTCCGCGGACGCTTTAGCGATTGCCTTCTCAATAAGCTGAGCGCTCGCTTGCTAGTTAATTGCCTATTTGTCTGCCGTTGCGGTCAGCTGCGATGAATTAGAAGCTCGGCAGGTTTCCACAATCCTACTTTACTTAATCCTTGACCTGACTAAGAAGCGTCATGTAACAACAGTCAAGCATTTTGATGGTCACAGTGGGGCCAAGGGTAAACACTCTCATTAATTGGTTTCATCGTCCTCAACAAATTTCCTGACACAGATAACACCAACGACAGATTTAGACCGCAGTCGTGTTGCACAGTTGACTTTCTCACCCCTCATACCTTCCTACCCGAAAGTGCTCGGTGTCTTTGTCCCACAAATACCTACATGCATGGTCGATACACCGAGTGACCCTGAACCCAAGATAGGAACAGATTTCTCAGCACTGCGCCTCCCATGCCAGGCCCGTCTGCTGTCATATAGAATACACCACTTGCATCACATACCACACCATCATTTCCGGTCTTACTAATCATGTTGCCACTGTATACACATATGACTTCGCAATATCGCACCATCCAACCCTCGGAGCTCTCTCAGCAGAAATATAGTGGCAACTCAACAAAACCACTGGACTTCACATACTGTAAGGCTATAGATTGAAACTTATCAAAGTAAGCACTTCAATTCCAACTACAGGGGTGAAAACTCCCAGAATGACTCCGTCGGGGGCCGGAGAGCAGTAAGAATTTCAACACGTTGCAACACGTGTGAGGAACGGTGAATACATCGTTTTCCGTGGAATCAGGGTGCGATACGGCAAGGGGTGTGCTTCTATACCTGCAGGCGATCTGTCATATAGCATTGATATTGCTGTCCCTCACGGAGATGGGTGCGCCACCGATCAAAGTTTTTTTTTCTTTTTTTTTTCACTTGTATACTACACGAGGCCAGAGAAGTTCATCGCTTCATCAAACCCCAGAAGTCCGAGGGGTGGGAGCACATTGCTCCGACCATCGTACACCGCTTTACACAGGTCGTGCAGGCCAATCTCATAGATGAGATAGAAGCAGCTAAACCTGTAGCAGAGGTCATTGCATATATATCGGAGATAAGGAAAGTAGACGTTAGAGAAGCTAATCAATTGCAATCGTACACGTGAATCGAGCTGAGAAAAGCGAGTAAGCGCCAGGTTCCCACACTCCACTCGGCGGCGCATCAATTTCGTTCGTGTCGTTCATAATTTCATTAGTGTAACCTCTTGTTCTGCCTCAAGCAACGCTTGTACCCGATCATGGCGCGGCGTGAGCATGATACGGTAGGGCATAGGCGTGCGCCCAGACTCGCCCTCATATTCCTCCAAGGAAATGGGCTCATCGGGCAGAGATCGGATATCAAAAGCCCACAGCAACCGTGAGATCGCAAGCCACAGCTCCCGTTCTGCAACGTGGATGCCTGGGCAGATGCGCCGCCTAGCCAAAAAACGATAACGTCAGACATGGAAATATTGGCCGGATGGAGGGAAAAGACCACGTGAAAGAACGTACCCTGCGCCGAACGCCCAATGGTCCCGATCCATGGCGTTGGGGAGCTTGCTCGATTCTGCACACGTCAATGTGTCCCCAACGTAGCGATCTGGGTTGAATACAAATCTGTCAAAAGAAATCTCTCAGACTTTGCGGTTCACATGGGTGGGAAGGACCTGTAAGAAAGGGGTCCGTACGAGTCGGGATATTTCTCCTCGTTATGATGAATGTCGAAGCAATTGAGAATGACGGCCGTGTTTTTCGGGATGTACATCCCATTGTATACAAAGTCCTCAGTAGAATAGTGCGGCGTCGCCATCCAGAACGGCGAGTGTACACGCTCCACCTGGGATAGCCCGTAAGACATGAAATCGAGGGTCCGCTTCTCAATGAACACACCTCTTTGATAATGGCCCTGATGTACGGGAGGCGTTGCTCATCCTCTGCTGTCGGCCAGTAATCACGGCCGATCACGCTGTCCATCTCGGCATGTGCTCGTGCTTGGACTTCTGGATGTGACGAGATCAGAGCTAGGAACCACAAGACGACGCCCGAAGTCTAGAAACGGGAGGGCCACGCGTTAGCCGGTTTTAGAGGGGAACTAGATATGGTCCCGGCGTACGGAATGAACACCTCCGAGGGTGAAGACGGCCGATAACATACACAAGTCTTCCCAGTCAAGCTTCTCTTGCTCTTGCGTGAGAATGAGCGTCTTTACGAGACAGTCGGGCACATCCTCGCCCGCGTCCATACGAGCCTTTACTCGCATGATCATAGCTCCATAGACCTCTATGATCCCATCATGAACGCGGCGTCCACGTGATCGTGTGAGAGTGGGAATCCATTGAAGGGGCTCGATAAAGTCGACAATGTTCGACCATGGACCTGGGACAGGTCTGATCAGGGCGCTCGGCGATTCACGGAGAAAACAAATTTTACCAGTGAGATCCATAAACTCCGTAGCCATCTCTAGCGCCCGCTCAGTCAGAGGATCTAATGTAGAATCTGTACGTGTTGCGAACGATATGGTCAACATGTTGCTGGTATCCACGGTCAGAACCTCACGTCCACGGAGAAGACGAGAACTCACTTCAAGGCATAACGACCGGCAAAGTGCGCCGGGTTAACGGGTAGAGTACCCATACTTGATTGGTGGTACAGCGACCGCACCAGTATGTGGGCTTCGTAATCAAGGACAGAGGAATATCCTTGAATGGCTTTAGGAGTGAGCAACTGCATGGCGATCCTACGGTGTTGTCGCCTGCCGAGAGAACGTCATCCGCCTGTCATGCCGTAAACACGTTATCCACAACCCACCACTTATCGTTATACGGGGTAGCGGTAATGGCGCGCCCACGGAGTATCGTTTGATTCTTCATGAAATATAGTTTTCGACTGGAGAAGATCGCGCCGTTGGAGACCAACAAGTCCTTAGCGATGCGTGCATCCGAAATAACGACAAACAACTGATTGCCCATCCAGACAGAGAAGAGTGGGCCATAAACCTTCGCCCAGGCACGTAGAGCTCGTTCTGGGTAACGTCGAAGGAAGGCGTAGCGAAACAGTGGACCAGGAGGGATAGAGTGCCCGTCCTTATCTTGGATGTTTCTCCGGAAGATGAAAGGCAAGAGAAAAACAAAGGCTAGAATTACAAGGTAAACACATAGTCTCGATGGAGATATCAGAGTCGTCTAGGGAAACACATGTCAGTGCCGTGGTCACCTTGGTAAGGAGAAGCCCTTTACCTGGAAGAGAGCTAGAATCCCCGTATCAGGTATATGATCCATGACGTGCACCATGAGTAGAAGGTTGAGAGACTAAAGTACAGGATTGTTACAAGCACAGTCGGCAGGCCGGGGAGGAGAGACAGTTCCTGATGGCTGACGAGGCAATGAACTTTACGCATCTTTAAACGATTTCGTATCCTGCTTCTGTGACCATTATTTGCTTATGAAAATCTCCGACTACGTGCCTGGGACGGGCGATGGTTCACCTAAGTTCGTCTTAACCGGGGCGATGTATCCTAGCGAATGTCTGCAAGCTGGGAACAGCGAAGATGATCGGGCCCAAAGAAATGGTACGATCGCTTGTTTTTCTATCCGAGAAGTACTGATTAAGGGCAGATGAGACTTGTGTCCAAGCTGTTATAGCATGTCGGCGTGTGAGTAACAGAACACATTCGACCACCGAAACTGCCGAGCTGGTCATCGTTGGGCGCCTAATAATGATGTATCCTGAAAACATCTGCCTCATGTTTGACCGCTTGCTGGAAGCGCACAGCAATACCCATACGGAGACCACTCTTACCCCGCAAGGCAGTCGTTAAGGAAAGTTTTGTCAATTGATTAGCCGAATGGCCCAGATCCAGGTGGAGGGCACCCTCGTTCTATCAAGCGTAGAGCGTGAGAAGCACATACCCGCCATCCCTGATTATTATTACTATTTATCAATTACCTTGACATCTATCAGATGTAATGAATATGCTGTACACATAGACGTCGGTTTGTGAAGAGGTGGTGAGCTGTCCACACAGTTGTCAGTGCATGACAAAGTGATGAGGTTGCCTCAAAGCTGTGGGGCCAAAATTGAACCGGCAGCCTTGAGGGCCCAAGTTAGCAGAGGTGCCCTTTGTCCGTCTCTTCCTTTTTTCCGGATTAAAAAATACTGTAGAAATTAAGGAACATAGGGATCGCTTCCACGAGTTTTACGCGAGGGGTTGCTCCCTGGTCTGGTTCTGTTTCCGACCGCTACACAATAACGCGGACTCCGGGTTGACTCTGACAACGTTGATTACGGTCGTATGTGAGATCATCGTGACACCGAATAGCAGTCACCACTTGAGACGCGACAGATCACTATTCCTGTGGAGAGGCTGTGGTGGGTGTGTGCTTCCAGTGATCGGTAATATCGGTCCCAGTGACCAAGGGCCAGGGCTTGACGGAGTTGAGACTCGGGTAGTTGATCATGATGGTGGCGCGGCCGCGAACTGGGTTTGGACGTATGTACTTATGCCACGTGATGCAGTTGGCCAACTGACGTATCTCGGGCGCTATATTGAGGCGATGAAGATCGCCAACTTGCTCTCTCTCTCTTCCGCTGCCATCGACCACTGACGTCCAGCATACAGTCTGGACTTTCAGTGCTCATCTCCAGTCCCTGATAAAGTATCTATGTTCCGGGTTTTATCCGAGTACAATTATCATGCACTGTGGCGTTCTGTCATTCATCATCTGCATGCCAAATATTGAACGTCGAACGCTGAAACTTTGAACGAACAACTGAATATAACCTCTTCCAACTCATTTGCTATACCGGTGACCCAGATCGACCCGGAGATTCGACATAACTATATTCATGGCACCTGCCTCGTCTCTTCGAGTATGAAACGCCGTTCCATGTGGTACCCGCCACAGCTTTCGCCACTCGGTACGATCAGCGTGGCATAAAATGCCGGTGATCCTTGCCTGCATAAAGATACGTAGAGCTCGCAAAGTTGGTAACAATCTGCGGAATATTCGACTAGGTATTGACGTTCTTAGCCATAATCTTGAACCTTCAAGAATGCCGAAGGCATCGGACCTGGGGCGCATTATTGACCAGAAATTGCTTACGAGGGGGTAATCATCAAATCCTTAGCTCGTTAAGCACTCCAATGCTGGACTATGGTCTTTTCGACTCGCCCACGAACGAACCTTTTTTTTTCCCTTCGCGGACCGCACGGAAGTCCTTAGGGTCTGGTCTGTACTTGCATCCATCTGCTTACCACTGAACAACTGTCTCTCTCGTAATCAAAGGTTTTTCAGGAGACCAGTACACATCATTCTATCGCCCAGACGCCCAACTCGATCCACAGCGGCCTAACGGTGTTTGATTACTCACAAGAAATGCTCGAGCTTTGCCTTTTCCTTCCATTCGGAAGATTGATGAACGTGCTCAAGTCCTGTAAGGTCTTCGCTATGTGGGGCTATTCGTCCTGTCTGTCCAGAAGAGGACTAACGTGGTCGTGACGATCAATCCATGTGCCGCCCAAGGTAATCACTACAGCTGCTATCAAACAAATGGAAGTGTGTTTTCAACGTAATGGGTAACCCAAACTGAACTTTGCGCTCGCTGTTCATGACATCCAGCATTTGGGAATCATTTCCATCTCATCGACTGTTCTTTAAACTCATCCCCAAATATCACACAGTGCGATCACCACATGATATTTCATGACTAGACCTTTTTGTTTGTTTGTTTCTCCCCTGTTTCTCTATCTTAGGTCACTCTCCGCACAGCCGCTCCGCTCAAAGTGTTTCTGGGATCCGCTGTACTGGACCACACGGTCCCGTTCCCCCGAAGATCGATGAACATGCGTTGATCATTATGAAGTGGTTAGATTAGGAAATTGCGTCCCGAAGTCTCTTTATGGCTTTCTATAGGGCGATTCATTGAGACTTGTCATAGAAACTGCTCGCCGGCTGACTGGGACCTGCGCAGTGGCCGCACAGATACATTAGAGATTCCCAATCGTCGTCCGCTGGTGCCCACTCGGCCTCGGCAAAAGGGGCCCCTCGACTTCATGTGCCACTTCTATACATTGAATCATCCCTGCAGTCTGTCTTTGGGAGGACACGTGGTCACTTTGACCCTCTTTTTTTCCCCTGCTGGACATACGTTATGTTAGTGTTACGCAAGAATAGTGTGTTCGATGTAAAAGTGGCATGATGGACTTGATGTGTCACATCGCCACTCGCCCCGCTAGCCTCAACTACGCACGCTTACAGCCGCGATAAGTACAGTCTTGGATGATCTTGACACGAGTCAAAGAAGACTTCATCGTACGTAATAGAGGACGACTATCATCCGAATCGGCGCCGCAAGTCGGAAGGTCATTAGGACGGGTGTAACAATGGTGAGTCGGAAGGGATTGTATTATTGTGTTTTTTTGTCAAACGTGCCAGCGGCTGCCTAACCATTAACCGCACAAACAAAAAAAAAAAAACCTTCGACAACCCCGGATGACGCATTCATTGATGGCCATGAGGGGAGGAGGGGGGTAGGGGTAATTCTAGGGATCATTCGAAAGCCCGGCCGGCTGTCAGTTACAGTAATCAAGTCGATCTAATAAGCGTACTAGTCGATTTTACCCACATCCCCGTTCGCCTCCGACGTTTGACCATCAGGCAACACTCTACACCACCACCCCCTTCTCCACCACTGACACCCCCCTTTGGTTCGCTAACGCGCGTTGGCTTCGGTTTCCTACACGTTGCCGAATGTATGTTCTGGGCTACATACCCATACCACATTCCGTTCCTCATGTCACTGAATGCCCCTTGACATTTTTTCTGCGCTTTGCCTTGAACGGCAAGAGATTGTAGGGTACATGGTTCACATGACCCGCACCCATGCACACCCGGACATGATAAGAGTATTACTCAGCATTAGACTTAGGAATACAAGTATACACCGTTCACACGGCTCTTTGGCATATAACATATACATACATAATTTGACCATCAGAAAAGTTAAACAACCCGAATAGCGCAAGGGACCTAGTCCAGTGCAAAACAAGCAAACAGGAACGATCCCCGAGGGTCCGGCGGCCTTTATTCTGCTTCCGCCTCATATTCGGATTCGTGGTGCTCTGGGTCCCACGCGGTGATTCGGCTGCGCAGCACGCCCCCGTCTCCATCTTCATGAATGCTAAGTAGGGCCTCCAGTCTGCGCCCTAGCTCACCCCCTCGACCACCGCATTCGTCACCGGTACTTGCTAAAACCCGCTCCCTTTCTTTCTCCTCTGCTGTAACACGCGAACGACGTTTCCGCCGCATCCCGTGTGGTCTAAGAATATCCTCGGCGGTTGGGCATTCGTCTCCCACATCTCCTTCGCTCTCGCTGTCTGGGGCTGTTGCACGGGCGATCCTGCGGACCTCGCGTATCCAGTCCTCTTCCTGGTCTTCTGGCCCGAGCATGCTCTCGACGAGACCTTCCTCCCACCCATCCCACTCTGCGCACCGATGAGCATGTCGCAAGTGTGCACCGACCGCCTCGTAGTGGAGCCACTCGGCCGCAAGTTTTGGTAGGTCAGTATATGGTGATTTCATGATGTGCTGTAAAGGTTGCGGTGAAAGTTCTGCGATGCGCCTTATTGTGTTGCGAAAGTGTCGTGCAAGGAACGGGCTAGATTGAAGAAAGGCGGGTAGGTGTGCACACTGCCAGAGTGGACGGGTTGTGGTTGACTCCCAGTCAATGACACTCGTCTGCAAATATCGTGTCGTTGAATATTTCGTTGAGTGACTGAGATGAGAGGAATGACGTACAATCCTGGAGTGATTCGCGCTATCAACGAAAATATTCTCCAGACTCAAGTCGTGCAGATCTAAGCCGAATTCCTCAGGCTTTCCACTGGGACTGTCGATGAGCGCGATTAGCCTCTCCATCATGCGCTTCCACCTGTTCATTTCTTCTCGCACACTCTGCTCCCGCTGGTTCAGATGAGCAACCAAAAAGGTGCACCGTTGATGGCGTCTGTAATCACGGTACATCAGATCACCAGGTCCATCCCACTCTTCCTCGCTCTCCTCGATATCCCACTCATCGCTATCGTCGCTACGGTCACCGGGTACGGCCAGTAGGTGATGGTGCCGTGAGGCTTGGATCTCACCCGGGTCGAGGTGTAGGCGGTGAGGAGCGGCCTTGCCCTCATTTTCACGGATGACGCCCCGAATTTCACGCTCAGCGCAAGCTTGAAGGTATGCTGGAGCTGTAGACCAGGGACCAAGGTCTATCTCTGTTGGATGAATAAGATCACCTCGGTTGGATCCAAAGAAGGGCCACGAGACGATGGGGCCGACATGGAACTCTCCAGATGACTTATGTGGAAGAGAATAGAGGCTATCACCTTTAGAAAGGTGACTAGTAGGAGTTGAAGGAACCAAGGGGGATGATAAATTAAATGACATGGAAGCGGGTGTGGGTGTAGGAAACGAAGAAAGTTGATCTGGAGGTGGACCACTGTACAGAGAACCAATGCTTGAAAATCGATGAGCGAAGAGAGGTATGATAATGGAGGCAAGATTATCGAGTAAAGCCATAAGACTTTTATGTGACATGGATTGATATATGGTGGATAGTGGAATGCCCTCAGCCTGGTTGAAGTCAGATCACGTGATCAGGGGGGCGAGGAGGAGACTGACTTTAGACATGATGATGTACTCGCCCCCGAGCCGGTTATACGGGTTAGAGTCGTAGAAATACACGGTGGGTACAGGGATAGAAGTGTATGTGCGAATATATTCCATCGTTGCCACTTCAGATTCGGTTTTGCGTCGCGGCATGAACCGGCGGGCAACACGGGCAATGAGGACACGGCCATCGCATAATGTGACATTGTAGGCCTATGTGCACGTATAAGCATAAGCTCTACCTAACGGAGAGTCAAAAAAATAGACGCACTTTGTGGAAAGTGCCTGCGATGTTCAGTCCCCGTCGTGACTCAGTTGCTATAGGTTGGAGGGAAATAAAGAGCAAACACGGCGTACCTGAGCTCAAAAACGTGATTCGGCCTACCCGGCAATCCAACCTTTCCTTGATCACGTCTCGCAGGAGATTCCGGTCAACTAGGAAGGGTTGAGCACCGTGAACTGCGGAATCGGCCCTGGCTTCTCGCTTGCGATCTGCATGTTCCAGTTTCCAATCCCATTCAATGCCGGAAGGTTTGGAATGGTGAGCGTGATTGGTGGAGGTCATGTTGGGGATGAACAAGGAGGGTGGGTCAGAAACCGAGGGTATGGGGGTTTCTGGCACGAAGGTATCCACAAACACGCGATTATCATGTAACATTCAAGTCGTGGATGTAAAAAGGAGTGGAAGCGGGGTTTACTATGGGCAAGAAACGACAACGGAATCAGGGGAGGGGTGACACGATGGTCTTGATGATGGAAGAGAAGAAGGGAGTGCAAGCCACTAGATGATATATAACTAAGTCCGATTGGCGGCGGCGACTGACGCGAACATATGCATAAGCGTTCTAGCAGCTCATCTACGCGCCTATATGCGGTTATCGGTAACTTGGTTCGAACGTGCTTAACCGTCAAAATCACGAGGACGCACCGGCGCGGGTCTTGGGATCATCGCATCGCTGTGCAGTACAGGAGCGTTTGTCGGATGGGACGCGTTACAATGATAGATCTATCGTTAGCTTTAAGAGCACATATTCCTGAAGCGCCCTCGGAAAGCGTTTGTTTGACTTTGCTGGCACTTTGCCCTTTCCCCCGCGGTGAGCCAGCGCTTATTCTTATCAACGTGTGTACCAAATGCTGGCAACCGCAATGCTTATCAAGGTCGTTCACTCCACCTTCTGCTTTGCTCGCCCTTCCAACCCTGCTTGTTCGACCTATTCGGTTCCGTATGAACATATATACGATTTTAGAGCATTAAAATATTTATACTTCTTCTGGCGGTGATTACGCGATTCCTTGGTTTTGTGCGGCCGTGCATGGCCCTGCGCGGGTTGGCAAGCCAAAGAACGGGTCACTAGAAGTGGTGGCAGTGCTTCCTTCTATCACCAAGTTCCAGATAGTCCGGCTTGGCGTCCGTTGGCTGCGCCACGACGCCGACCATTCAACGTCCAACGTTCAACTGACAAATGCTCCGCCCTTTGCTCCGAGAGATGTAATAATTGACAAGGCTAAGAATGATTTTGCCAAGAAACTTATGTATGCTACGCACAAGACACGCTTCCATTTCCATAGGGAATGACTGAAACCACCCTCGTCAGTCATCGTATCTTCGGTAATCAAGCAACAACAAAAAAAAAAATTAAATGTAGACGTTAGGGAATACAAGATGATATAGCAGGCTCGCGAGGCCTGTCGAAGAAAGTGCTACAAGTACCCACATGAAAGCCAAGACGATTACAGTACAGAGGTACATAGGAGCGAACCCATCAACACCGAGGATGCTAACCGCTCATAAATATGCATAAGTAGGACTGTGGGGGGCCCTACACATGCAAAGCAAGCGACGGGACACAATCAACGTCTAGTCATGGCCAGTGGTATACAACAGAATATTCGCACCGTTCAAACGGGGGATCGACACACACAACGTCGTCGATTCGGCTCTTTAGCCATGCCACGACGTCCTGACCAAGGGTCGTGCACTCGTGCATCTCCAGTCGGCGCATCTTCACGGGCGTTGCTGTCCCTCCGAGCGCAGTTGTTGGGGCCGTGTGTGGTGTGCCGTCGGGATTACGCGTATCGACCATTTGTACGAGTTTCGTGACGCCATCCGAGTGTGCGGGGCAGCCACGCAATGCGAGGTTTTCAAGGAATGGGCACATAACCCCGAGTACATCCTCTTCCGCAGCGCCGAGCACCGCAAAAAGCGGGTCAAGGGGTGTGCAGCCGACCTGCAGCGTACGCAAGTGGTTGAGATCATTCAAGAACCCCCAGGAAGCGATCAGCCCGCCGTAGAACGGTGGCCCATTCGAGCCATATGCGATCGACAACGTGTGGATCGCCGGGTGACTTGATCGCGTCACAAGGTTAGATATGCTGTCATCGATCGGATCGCGAGCGTCGATGTTGAGTGTGAGGCTGCAGAGGTTGGGCGTAACAAGAGAGTCAACGAGAGAAGCCATGAGGTAATGTCCGCCGATGCTGAGGGTCTTCAGCTCTGGGAGTGTGGTCTGTGACAATGGGAGTACATGACTGAGCACGGTTGTGACATGCAGCGATAAATCCTCCAGCGTTTTGTTATTTGACACTATAAGCAGTATGCGGTCGATATGCATGCTGGTGGTAGGTACGGTTCTCAAGTTCAATGATCGTAAATTTGTCCTGAACATCGGTGACGACCATTTAAATGGCGCATATTGCAAGGTAACAGTCTCGAGCTTTGGTAAGACGACTTCCGTGTTTGGGCTAGCACTCGGAAGCCAAGACCATTCGCTATGGTACATCGGTTCCGCGCAGGAGACCTCAAATTCCCTTAACAACGGAGCAGGGCCTTTAGTGCCACATATTTATCAGTATCGGTTTGTTGGGCCAAGCATTGAGAAAACACGACACACCGGAAACTGACTTGAGGGCCTGCCATGAAGGGAACTGTCTGTCGAATCGGAAGACAAACCGCTCCCATCTATGCATTTGTTTAACCAGGTAGTAAATGACAATGTGACCCCAATGAGAGCTTGCCCGTAGTTGGTTGGTCGTAGTCATAGTTGGTGGGGGCGGCGGTGGCGGGCTTAGACTCCCAGGCCAATCATAATGTGGCGGAGAATGGGGGAGAACAATAGGAGGGGTTGATGGAACGATCTGAATGGATGTGGTGGGTTGTGAAGCTTGGATCTGGACATAATGAGCAGGTGTGATCGCATTACTCGACAAGAAAGTGGGCCATGGCGATGACCGCGTACGGGACCGCGGGGTAGGGGTACTCGGCGTGGCATCTGGCACATGCAAGAAAATCTCAACGTCGAGAGGCATGCAGCTGCCAGACCGTTCCAACCACAATCGAATGGTATCTGCGGATGAACTGGGAGTTGTGACAAGGCGAATCTACATAAAACGGTGCAGTTAGCAACGGAGAATCTACGGGTGGGCACTCGGAGAATGCCATGCTGAAAACATGAGGTGGAAGTAAGATGTGAGTTTTCCCGAGGAGGAGCCCGGGGTATGGCTAGGAACACGAGACAAACACGCTCTGTGCGTCTCCGCCGGCCTGTAATTACTGGATCGGGACAGAAGTTGAAACGAAACAGGCAGGACATTTATGTCCAGGGACGCCCAAGACAGAATCAAGGCACTGTTCTAGGCTCACAATTGGTGGCCAATAAGCTAACTTGTGGCAGGTCTGTGTAGGAAGAATGGAGCACCCGACCGCCAGGTTGGCAAATGAATTCCAACGAAACGAAGATGACTGGGAGACTTGGGAGGTGCACCCCCAGACAGGCACGCGATAACGCGATAGAATGGGCAAACTCAGTGGGGAAATGAGCGGAGATGTTCTAGAGATGCCCAAGCCTGGACCACAGATCTCCCACGAAAAAACCTGCAAAAGCACACTGCGAAGGGTAGCACACCTTTGACCATAGCTTCGGCATGGACAACGCCAAACGCCTCCATTGCGAACAGACAGACGAGAGGATCCATGCACAGCAAGGATACTCGTCAAAATTCATCATGAAGATGTGACGAAGAAGTTCAATAGGGAGTCTTCGGATGGGTGACATGTACGCGAGGGCATGGGTAATCTTCTCTTCCAAAGCTACGCGTTCGCGCTGGAGCTGATTGATAGCGCTGCGCGATTCTTCCACGATCTGAGCAAGTTGAGCCTCGGCAGCTTCGATCTTGCGGTCGAGGAGGCCGAGAGAAGCGTTGTCCTCGTCTAGCAAACGGCGGGCGTCGGTCAGGGAGGAAGCAGTGGGTGGATCGCATGAAAAGGGATGGAAGGACATGATGGGGGGATGAGAGATAGGCAAGGGAAATTGCGAAAGAAGGCTAGGGTTAGGCTTGTGCAAGGAGGTGCCCTGAAGTAGGCAAGCTTGTCAGGGCAGATGACCTAGACCTTGTTCAACTTTCCTTTCCCGCGGTTTTGCCCTTAAGCTCGTTCATGCTCAGCCTTTTTCCCTTTCTTTTTAAACATGCCTTCTGCCATAATACTACAGTACTGTATCATGTTGGGTATACTTGCGACTAAGTTAGCCGTCGTCAGGTTACAGGCGGCTCCGTGCCACGATCGCCGACATCGCCTTTTTTTTTTGGACATTCAAACTTCCAGGGCCAAAGTAAGCGCCAAGTTGACAGATCCTTGGCGAGTTCCATGTGTATATATATATATTTATATATTTACAATGGGCGGAGCAGAGCAACGTGGATGAAGAATGGATGTCTGTGACTACAGTACATGGATGATGCGGGCGGTATTACACAGCACGGTGACTGTCGTATGTCGCACTCGCCCAACTCTCGAGACGGCACGGCATGCTCCGAGGTACACGCCCCAGACTCTATTTCTTGCCAGCTTCGATAGCGTCCCCGTTCTTGCATGCAATAATTTTTATTTTCGGGGCCGTAACTGTGTCATTCGATTCCATCTTGAACGACGCATTTTTCACGAGGAATGTCCACACATCGTCGCACAATCGGTAGGTATGGAGATGACCCTACTAATCATCGCAAACGGCTGAGTATGACAAGAGCGGGATAACTTGCCTTCAAGGTGGTTTTGGTCTTGACTTGCTTGACCATGATGTCCGCAAGAGACTTGTCAAACTGAAAAGAGTAAGCTACATTTATAACGCTCGTTGCTTGTAAGCACCTGCTGCAAGACTTTCATTGCGAGCTGAGGGGTGATCGCACCACTAGTGATGAGCTCGTCGAGGGAGTCGGTTAGGGCCATTCCGATGCTAAACCGCCACGGCGTCTTCTACACGACATGGGGGAACATGAGCAAGAAGGACGTACGATGAACCCCGGTAGAACTCATAGTATGCGGATGCCATGACTCGAGCTTATGTAGTCAGGGATCCGCCTGTACGTGTTCCTGTACGGTTTACAGATGGGGTGATGGTAGCAGTAGTCAGCCCGTGGCCCCCGGGCGGTGCTCGGAAACGTTGTGACACTGCGTGACTCGACTCTTCCAGCTCTGATTAGTCAGCTGCCCAATAGGGTCATCGTATAACTAGCGTAGCGGCGTTCCTCTGCACTCGAAACACGTCTTGCCTTTGCGCCTGGTATGCCGTCTCAAGATCACGCCAATTCGAACCAAACATCAGAACATAACAGGGGCAATAGGCCTTTTAGCTCTAATAATACCTCCCACCCGGGACAGCGACAGACCACAGACCGTTGGCGCCGGCCGAAACCGAGGGCGTCAATTGCGGAGGACAACTCTGCATCAGATACAGCATCCCTCCGTCCCCAATCTAACCCACTGGCATCTGGAGTTGCTTCACCCGCATCTGCTCGCCCGCAGTCAAATAGCCGTAGCAGTCATCCCCCCTCTCCAGCTGGAGGCAGGGCTACCGAGTCGCCCGCCCAGGACGCGAGACCACCGGGACGAACAGGACAGAAACGTCGTGCGGGTCGATTCAACCCAAATCTCAGCGAGCCCAAGGCGGATACACCAGCGCCATCTGGTGATAAGAACCCTTCACGGAAGCGTGGTAAACAGCCACCGGGGGATGATCTCACGTCCATACTCACAATTTCGCTCTCCTCTCCTCCATACCCGGAATGCATGATCTGTTTTAATCCCGTTCGACCAGAACAACCAACGTGGTCCTGTTCCCCCAGGGAAGAGAAGGACGCACAGTCATGTTGGAACACGTTCCATCTCAAATGCATTCAATCATGGGCAGAGAAAAGTGTGAAGGACTTAGAGGAGGCCTGGAGAGCACGGGGAGATGAGAAAACCGGCGAATGGAGGTGTCCTGGATGTCAGTCTAAGCGCGAAGTCGTTCCACGTAAATACTGGTGAGTCATCCACAATTCATGCGCATACACGTGCTCATACGGTACTCAGGTGCTTCTGCGGCTCGGCACAAGACCCGAAGCCGCCCAGATTAGCGACTCCTCACTCTTGCGGAAATTCGTGCTCGCGCTCTCGAGTCTGTGGACATCCTTGTCCTCTCCCATGCCACCCTGGGCCCTGTCCTCCGTGCCTGATTACCATTCAGAATCCGTGCCATTGTGGGAAGGAGATTGTCGCGCTTGTATGTTCTCGTGCCGGTCCAACGACCGACGGAAGGGTTACTCTTCCCGCTAGTCGTTCCTGCGGCCAAAAATGTGGGAAGACTTTATCCTGTCAAAACCACCTTTGCCAGGACGTCTGTCACGACGGTAAATGCCTACCGTGCCCAGTCATTGACCTATCGAGATGTTGGTGTGGAAAAGCAAGAAAAGACCTTGCCTGTGGTGAAGGCGAGGACAAGGAGTGTACTATCCTCACTGCGGATGGTAAAGAATCGTGGATCGGAAGATTTGGTTGTGAAAGGCCGTGTGAGAGGTCTGTTTTTCTTTTCTTTTTGATCTACTGTGACCCGTAATGCATCATCCAGGCCATTCGAGTGTGGCATTCATAAATGCTCAAAGACGTGCCATCCACCGTCACCCGTAGCTCCCTCGTGTCCTTACTCTCCCTCGACCGTCACTCATTGTCCATGTGGTAAACACTCGCTGTCCGACCCATCCGCCCATCTCTATTTCGGACGCAACCTGAGGCTCACTCGCACATCTTGTACGGACCCGATTCCGACGTGTACGTCTCTGTGCGAGAAACCACTCGAAGGATGTACACATTCCTGCCGCGTGACGTGCCATACTGGTCCTTGCCCTCCGTGTGCAGTCCCACTGGTTCGGCCGTGTCGTTGTGGCGCCACTACGCGTTCCGTCATTTGCAGCGCATCACAGGCCGAGACAGAGTCAGCAACTTTCCTGTGCAATAAGCCTTGCGGCGCGCTACGGTCATGCGGACACCATCAATGCACTCGTTTATGTTGTCCTCTCGCGAATCTTGCGAACCCCACCAGCAAAAACAAGAAGAAGGCCGTTCATACAAACGATGGCGTGGAGTCTATTGACACAGAAGGTTGGCATCTGTGCGATGTCGTATGTGGAAAGTTATTGAGCTGCGGTAATCACCGCTGCGAGGAGCGTGACCACAGAGGATCATGCCCGCCGTGCTTCCGAAGCTCGTTTGAGGAGGTATAGTGTATTTTCGTACCTCGTGGATTATGCTCACATCTTCTGTAGATTATATGCCATTGTGGGCGCACCGTACTGGATCCTCCTGTCCCATGTGGGACGCGGATAGTATGCTCTTACCCTTGTGATCGGCCTGCTCCTCCATGTGGACACCCTCGGGTGCCTCATCTGTGTCATGAGGACCCGATGCCATGTCCACCTTGCGTCCATCTCACGGAAAAGCTATGCGCATGTGGAAAGACGATGGTTAACCATATCCGTTGTTCGCAAGAGAAGGTATCGTGCGGCAAGCCATGTGGGCGTCCTCTCGTGTGTGGATTCCATCCATGCGAACAGCTGTGTCACGCGGGTGCGTGTGCGCCATGTACGGCTATGTGTGGGAAATCTCGCAAAATCTGGTGCGTGCCAGAACTCCGCGCCATTGTGCGACTTAACTCTGAAGTAACCCGGCGCTTTTTTAGTCTCCCTGCTCGACATCCCTGCACCCATCCTTGCCATGCTCCCTCCGTTTGCTCAGAAGTTGAGCCATGCAGCTCCACAATCATGATCACCTGTGCTTGTGGGCGCATTCAGCAGTCTGTGCAGTGTGGTCGCAGTACTTCAAACCCAGCTGGGCGTGAGGCTACCTTTGCTCCGCGCTGCACGAACGAATGCGAGATCGCGAAGCGCAACACTCGTCTTGCAGAGGCGCTTGGCATCGATCCCGATTTGCACAAAACGAATCGCAACGTTGTATATTCGGACGAATTGATCGCCTTTGCCAGGCCTAACGGGAAATTTGTAGAGTTGGTAGAAAAAACGTTGGCCGAGTACGTGTGCCGTGGATTTGGGGATTATCTCTAGGCTAATGTGATCGGATGCAGGTTCGTCACGTCTGACAAAAGAGTACAAGTTCTACCACCCATGCCGGAGTCCAAACGCAAGTTCGTCCATGATGTGAGCTCCTCTACTTCTGACACCCTATATTTTCGACCCTCTTCTGCAATAAATTCTAATCGGGAGCTTCTTTCAGCTTGCTGCTGTTTACCGCATGGACACCCAGATGGTCGACCGAGAGCCTAATCGCAGCGTGCAGTTGATCCGCCGCGTCGACACGCGTGTACCAGCGAATCTGCTTTCACAAACACGTTCAGCGGGGAGCACTCTCGGGAAGCTTGCAGATTTACGCGCCCCAGCTCGTGCTCCTCTCCTCGCCCCCGCCCCCGCGGCGGGCTCTGGCCCACCGAGGGTCAGCAGGGGCTGGAATTCAGTCCTCGCACATTCACCCGCACGTGCAGGAACGCCACCACATGCTGGAGCACCGGGTGTCAATGGCTCCTCGACGTGGATGACGGACCCCATCAAATCGGGGCACGTATCGCGCTCCTCTACGCCCACGCCACCACAATCTCTCGGTCACCCAGCGACAGCGACACCAGCCCCAACAGCCTTCAGTGCCGAGGCAGTCCCTGATAATTGGGAGGATGACGTCTAGATCACGGTTCTCGATCATTGTCGTTGGAAAATATCTATCATCACACTTCCGTCGTAGCTGTGTTTGGTAGCGAGCAACTGGGCATATGGACTGCGTTGATGTGCAGTAACGTGTAAGGGTATTTGCAATGTCTAGTACAGTACATCGTCGGATCATCAACTTGAAACCATCCTGGGTAAAACATTTGCAGCACGTTACCCACAGCTGATCACATGGAGGATGGCGGTGATTCCCGCTACGTTAGTAGTGGGTATTGGAGTGGGTATTGGGGGGGACCCTTGGTATAGGGTGACGTCCGCCCAAACTGCTCCTCTCCCATCTACGGTTTTTCGTTTTCCGCTGCGTTGCTTACTCACTTGTGCCACCCAAATCACCCCTGCTCCCTTTCGTTGCCCCTTATTTCGCCCCTACTCCGCCGTTTCTTACTCTCTTCTGCCACCCAAACGTTATGCCGCTTCCTGTGCATCACTCTGTTCCCTTTTGTGGGCCACTTATTTTGCTGCTAATCCCCCGACGCCCTTTCAGTTCCAACTCCAACTCCTCTTTCTTCTCTGTACGGATGCCCGCCAAACCCTGTTACAACGATTGGCGACACGCACGTCGTGCAAAATGAAAACTGTTCTCACACACTGTATTTCGACATTGTTCTATCTGGCTTTCTATCTGCTCGTCTCTTCATATGTAATACTGCACCACTGTTTAAGTACTTCCTGCACCCTTTTACATCGCATGGTTATGAAAACGTGTTCCCTACGTAACTTTGTTGTATTTCATGTCTCCTACGTATTTCGCTCCAAAACATATCTTTCCATTGTATTTACTTTTTGTGAATCAACTCTCCTTTCCCACAACAAGCTTACAAACCTCCACATAGTGGGCTCGGCCGTGCTTCACGGCCCTACTTCGTTATTCCCGCTACTAATGTAGCGGGTATTAGGGGGACCTTTGGTATAGGGACGCCCGCCAAAACTGCAAATTCAATCGGGAACTCGGATCTCATGCAATAGAAAATTGAATCCTCTCCATCTACGTCTTTTCGCGCCGTCTCTTTGCATTGCTTACTCAGTTGTGCCCCCCCAAAGTCATTTCACACTTTCTGGAGATTCTTGTGGGTTAATGTAGTGCATATGCAGGGAGGGGGCTTGAAGCAGAGAGGAGTGGTTGGAGTAGACGAGCAATGTATGTGCGACGCATAACGGGTGACAAGGAGCTGTCTGGGGCATGTTCGGGTCGCCGAGTCGGATGTGCTGTATATGCGATCGCCTTGGGGAAGCGAAGCGCCAGATCCAGCGAAGCAGTGTGATGGTTCTATATTTATAAGGGATATGAAGGCTTTCAATTCAGGTTAGAATCGTTGTCGTAGCGGGCCCATTTATTGGACACACACATCTCATTGATCAGGGTATAAAAGTGCAGTTGTCATAACATCGGTGACTTTGTGCAGAGCGATATAAATCGAATCTCGCGAATTCGTTTCAAGTTCAGGATTCGTACAGTCGTTAAACTGATGTGATGGCCCTCGCTTTGATTTCGCACGTTGAGAACACGTTGGTTCCATAAGCTGCAAAACTCGTGCTGGAGTTCCAACTACGTACATTGGACATTGAATTTGGTCGTCGGTTCTAGGATCCGTATTGATACACCATAGAAACTGGTGCCATCACGGGGTACTAGTCGCTCTACAATGCACTCTGCGCTGGAAGCAGTAGCTAGGTTACAACTACTGTCTTGCCCCAGCGTCCCAGAAGAAGTCCAGACTCGCACTATAGAGAAGGTTCTACGACCTCTGGCTGGCGCATGGAAGAGAAAGCCAAGAGAGGAAAAGACACCAACACAGGACAGACATTTGAAGAATAGATATAACAGCCCAGCGTCGACGAAAGTGGCGGAATAGTATGAGGTAGGTATGCGCCTGTTCAAGCCCAACTCACAAAAGAACGACGGTGAAGGAAGTGTGATCAAAGCTGAAGAGGAAGATAACGAGGCCAGCGAAGAAGGGGGGGAGGTACCTCACCCGCCCAGGGAACTTGAAGTTGCAGATATCGACGCCTTGAGCAAGGAATGCAAGGATCCGCAACTCCTTGTGATGGCTGAGTAACCCAAAGGTATCGACGCGCTCACTGAGTGTAGCCAACAAGGCGTAGGTGAGGTTGAAAACCACAGGGATTTGACCCAGAGAGCGGTTATCGTTGGAGGAGAACTGTGATGGATCGGATGAGGATGATATTC
>QFDW01001554.1:0-13994 GCA_003315895.1 Lactifluus rugatus | reverse complement strand
ACTTCAAATTTCGAACTTGTGGTACCTCGGTAAATGCTCTCTCATCACCCTAGTTACAACTAACGATTCTTTTATCTTTAGTCTGGAATTTGGCCTGTGGTTTTGCGCACAGCAGGAATGAGCTCATCGCGTTCCGCTTCCTAGCGGGACTTGGTGGGTCAGCCCCACTCGCTATAGGCGGGGGGGTCATCGGGGATTTGTTTGATGCAGAACACCGAGGACAGGCAATTGCGATCTATTCCCTCGCACCCCTTTTAGGTCCCGTCATTGGACCTGTTGCTGGAGCTTGGATCGCAGAGAAATCAACATGGCGTTGGGTTGTATGTCTCTAACCCTTACATAGTATGGCCCTCACAAATACTCTGACCGTCACGAAACATAGTTCTGGTCAACATCCATTGTAGACGCCGCTATTCAAGTATTGGGCATGATCTTCCTGAGAGAAAGTGAAGTTGTCTTTCAGCTTGCGAGATACTATCCAACTAACTCAACAATTTGAAGCCTATGCCCCTGTTCTCCTCGAGCGCAAAGCGGCAGCAATCCGTAAAGCTGTAGATGAAGAAAAAGCATCTGGATTGGTGATCCGTAGTGCTATAAGTACAGACGACAGGCAGTGCGTCTAGCTCCATCTCTGGATCACTCAATGCTTATGCCCACGCAGTTGGAAGGCTGTATTCAGCAAGGCTCTTGTTCGCCCATTCAGGCTGTTCATATACGAACCCATTGTGCAGCTTCTTGGTATCTACATGGCATTTGTCTATGGCCTTCTTTATCGTATGTCTACAGCATCTCCTTGACTTCACGAATCTTATGTCTCGCAGTCTTTATCACAACAATACCTTCCACCTTTCAAGATGTATATCACAACAGTATAGGCATTTCTGGCCTTCATTACATCGCTCTTGGTGTAGGTCTCACAGGGGGTTCACAAATCAATGCCCGGTTAATTGACCGAGTGTATGTGATGTTGAAATCTCGCAATGGGGGAACTGGGAAACCTGAGTTTAGACTGCGTGTGCACCGGTTTCATTTTCTTTGTTGTGGAGCTTCAACTCATCTGCTTCCCGTAGCTACCATAGTCCCTGGAACGATTCTCTTACCTGTTGGCTTGCTAATTACCGGTTGGACAGCACAAAATCGTGTTTTCTGGCTATTGCCTGATGTGGTGAGCGATACGAACTGTATGCTCGGTGACGGGACTGATGAACGTCTACAGGGAATTGCGCTTGTTGGAGCTGGCACTATCGTCACATTCCAGAGTATTCAAACATATGTCATTGATTCATTTACACTGCATGCTGCTTCTGGTGTGGTACAGTATTACCATCGTTGGATTCCCTGCTCACACGCCTTTGATTATCGTAGCTCTTGCTGCTGTTGCATTCTTGCGCTCGCTGGCCGGCTTCGGTTTCCCATTGTTCGCTCCTACAATGTACAATGCATTGGGTTACGGTATAGGAGACACTATTCTTGCCAGTGTGGCTATCGTTGTTGGCTGCCCTGCGTGCGTAACAAGAATTACCTACTTTGCACATGTCTAATTTTGGCATACAGACCGTGGCTGTTCTGGTTCTACGGAGAGCGTATACGGAATGCTAGCCGTTTTGCTCATAGAGGGGGCCATTGAAGCGGTCTATTCCATTCCTTGGTTTGCGTGGTGTATAAGAAGAGGTCTCCATTGCCTCCCCAGGATACTCGGAATTCAAGAGAATTCCTAGGGCCGAGGAGGTGTTTGGATCTACGAACACGATGTAATTTTCATCATGATATGATCTTCTGATGGGAGTGTTCTGTTCCGGTACATATGACTTAACATACAGCCATCCCCTCAGCTGTAAGATAGGTATACCGGTATCAATTACGCAATCGGCGGTTGACTTGTTCGATTCTCCGGTGACCGGCGATCCGTGAATAAGGACATGCACAGCTTTTCCCACAGCCACATTTCTGGGGTGTGACAATTGTATGACAGTGATGTCCTAATTCGGACACCATGCTACGCCTTACAAGAACTAGAACAACGGAACAAGGGGCGGGGGGCGTATTGTTCTCCCTAAGTAGACCCGGTGCAAACAATGGGTGAGGATTTGGTCTCATACGAACCACATGGCAACCGCATGACACTGGTATTTGGGTGTTCTTTTTTTTTGTTCTTATATATAGCCCTCGGCCCTCGGCTCCACTACGACATTACTCCCTCTTATTTAAATTTGCTCACTCTTCTAAGCTTCCCTACGACCTTCTTTACGCTTTAATTTCACTTCACCTCCCTAATCATGACCTCTACAGACATTTCCCTCCGCTCTCCCCCACCAACCACCAACAATCTAGGCGCGGCGCAGCGCGCACGTGTAATGCGCTCTTCTCGAAAGCTCGGTGCTGTCCTGGGGACGACACCTTTTCTCCTCGAGTCGTACGAGCCCTCTACACTCCACGTACCTACAAAACAGGACACCCATGCACCATCACGCGCAAAGCGTCACTATCGCCAACGCGGAGAGACATCATCATCCATCTCCGAGACATCCCCGCTGATCTCGCTCTCCCGTACTTCCCTATCATCGGAAGAGTCACTCTTGGACGGGTCTAACTGCTCGACGGAAAAGTTGACAGAGCCGGGGGTAGTTGCAGCAAGGCTCCGGTCGCATCGCGACATACCACCTCCCCTCGTCCTTCGACTGAACTCAGTACCCTTGTCGCCATCTGACCCTCACGTGCAAGTTCCCCTGTCCCCCCTAACCGCCAATGCGGACATCCCACCCACACCCGCAACGCCGATAGAGAGGAGTCGTGCAGAGACCCGCAGGCGCAAGATGGCACGCGTCGTGCGCACGCTGGGCGAAAACGTTCCACCAGAGCTCGTATTTCATCCCTCGGACATGGACTGGCCGCAAAATTTCCCGCATGATACCCGATCCGGCTCACGAACGCGATCGACGGTCAAGGTTTCACGGCCCCGGAGCGCGTCATTGGGCCAGGCCACCCGATGGCAACGACTCTTGGAGCTACCGGCGCCCGTATTTGCGTCTGGCTCGAGGGCACCCGCGGATCAGCATTGGATTGGTGCGTGGAATCGCAAGAACATTGCCCAAGTGCAACGCGAGCTTCGCGCTCTTCGACACCGCTAAAGTTGCTACCCGATCTAAATCACTGCGTGGTTATCTCACTGTTTCGTCGCTCAGATCGGCTCCCGTTCCTTTGGCTCGACTCATCCTTCATTTTAGTTGTGTCTGTGTTGTTGTATTTCTACTCTGCACATTTGATCCCCACCCCGATCTTGTAGCCACCAAAACTTGAATGACAATCCTCTAACGCTACATTAGATTCCTTATCTTTAATTCCTTACTTACCAATTATCTATGGTCACGGTGCTCCTGGTCCGTTATCTAACCTACCTACAGGACAGTTCTAATTATTCACGCTCCAGCCTGGCTCATCCATACCTGGGTCGCCTGAGCCGACACGGGGGAGGAGATGTAGAGATTTCCGATGTAGGCTACTAATATATGACAATGACACTATGTATTGCTCGTGCATGCCAAAGATGTATGTCGGATATCGCATTCAATTCCGCCTCGAGCTCGTTCTGGTGCGATCGCGATCGAATTATAATAATGCCGCGGAGACGAGCACGAACAAGACCGTAGATATGCAACACCCTTCGCGAAGCTCGAAGTTATTCGGGACGGTTCAACATCCCCGGGCCCTTAAAGGCCTTTATGTACGATCAGCCGCGATGTTGTGTGTTTCATATGTGCCCTTGACGCCGCCGCACGATATGCTATATCTGCAGCGCGTAGTGATAACATTTCTAGCGATTCGAGTTCCAAGGTAGTTGCAGAACGATCATCCCCCTTACCATATGTTCTACCGCATGTCACGGACGCGTAGATCATATCACGAGTTGTGCGACGGCAATAACGCTTGCGGCGCCAGTCGAGGCCTTTAAATATACCGTACGTATCGCGAGACGTCGACGAGCACGAAGTTTGATTTATTGCGGCGTGCGTGTGCGTGCTTCGCGGCCAAAGCCCGTGGGTCTATAGTGACGGACAATGCCCGTTACAAGTGCTGCTAAGTTATACGTTACGCGGCGGTGCAGATCTTGTCGAGAAGCCATGTATCTGGCTTACGATGCAAATGCCAAGTACAGCTTCATGCACAGCACGCGCACAGCATAGCACTAGCGCCCGCCCGGGCTCGACCGGCGACTTATATATAAAATGCACAGCAGCCAAAAGTTCTGGGGGCAGTGTTTGCACATCATTCGCTTACAGTAATCATCGACATATCACGAAACTGGGGGGCGCTGGGGGCTCGAATGCCAATCTGATAGATGGGGTACGCACCGATGCACTGGCACACATGACATACAAAACTCAATAAGCTACGTGCGTATGCATAGTCATTCGACAACGCAAGGCTAGTGACGAGGAACTGCAGAAGGTTATATAGCGAAGAATCAACTGGGCCGTTACTATCACTGCATTCATTCCATTGTCAGTCGTAGCCGTAAAAACAAAAAAAAAATCACGTCTGAGAGAAAAGCCTGAGTGGGGGATGAATATACGGAACAACCGACCCGCCCGCTCCCATCGCGCTGGCAGAGCCAAACGAGAAGTAGACCTAGGGTGCTGAGACTTCCATGGTTTCTCTACGCATGACTTGACACTCGAACGGCTGCGTGTAGATAGACAGCCATGAGCAACACTGGGGAAATTACGCTAGTCATGCGGCCGCACAAAGGAAAAGTCGCTTAAAAATGAAGAATTTATGTGTAACGGAGCGTGAGAGTGGATGTCATAATCAACCATCGAGCACAGGACATGTACGTTGTCTGAATGCTACTGCAGCTACTGGCATATGTCCAATTTATGGATCTCTTTTGCCACATTTATCTGTAACCTCAACTTTTCCTCGTAGCCCTGTATCATATAATGAGAACTTATTTTATAGTCATACAAGGCAGAAGACTACAGCCTTGGCAAATCGAAGATTGGTTTGAATTACGGGGGAGACCACATCTCGCCATTGTCGATTGTAACATTACCCAGCTCTGTGGGTACCTCACTGGCGGGTCGCATGCATGAAAAGAGACGTACGCCACCACGAAAGGCTATAATCACTAGGGCCCGACTAGGTGAGGCCAAATTACCAGCGTGAGAAGAGCTACTGCTCGGTACCATTATTTTTGGGAACAGTGAGGAGATAGTGTATCTACGTGGTGTGTTCTGGGAAGTGGGGAGGAGCACATCATGCGAGTGGGCTGATGAGCCTACCAACCCCGTCAGACCTTCCGAGGGACGAGAAAATTTTTGAAGCACGCACTTTATCAAGGACGGTTGAGGATTGCTACGGGTGTAGCCAACGTAAATGATGAAGGGAATCCAGCCGTAGTGGAGGACAGTCTGTAGGACGATTAGTGGGCTGTGCGTGGAATTAGAGCAGAAAACGTACGCGGCCAAAATCAATAGCACGAATAACACGTTCCTGCGATAGCTTTGAGGGACTGTATAGGAGAAGAGAAGAGGATTGGCGGACAAACCTTTGTTTCTTCGGAGGGCATCGTCACAGTTGACTTTTGTGTATAACGGCGCGAGCGATTATTTTGTTTCCCAAATCCGGCCAATGGGTGTTTGAAGCTCCGTACAGTGCGTGCGTGTCACGTCTTTAACACCGTTTCCCATTTCCCCTCATTCACACATCCCACGCCCCTAGGCCTCCTCTCCGCTGTTACATTGATTTTGGACATGGCACGGTTCAAGACTTTTGGAAGGCAAACTACTGACGTACGCTTTTTGTCATACTGAAAATGCAATTTTTTTCCTTGCCAACTCTAATGTCGTGCCATATTGACAGTCTCGGGCGTCGGACGACAGCGTCTTGGTCCATGACAGAACCCAAAGTACTGCTACGCAATCCAACGAATCTAGTGCGCAACCCAGCAACAAGCTTATAGTTACGAATCTACATTACGAGATTACGCCGAAGGATCTGACGGTATTCTGTGCTATCCTCTCGCTCCATTCCTGCATGGTGACCTTGGTGTCATATGGAGGCGATTTTTGGACAAGTTGGCACGCTCGTACGCGAGCCATTCATCAGGGTACGGAAATCCGACTACCATAATCTCGAATGCGTCAATATAATAGAATTCTGAAACCGATGCACTCGCATTTCATCCCTTCCTTACGTTGTTGTTCCGCATTTGCGTTCGAATGGTAGTATGATCGCAGCGGCCGCTCGTCGGGCGTTGCCATCATCACGTTCGAAACGGCGGCGGAGGCAACCCAATCGAAAAAGCAACTAGACGGTGTTTTGGCCAAAGGTATGTCTGCCTTAGTCGTTACTTTCTTTCATTCCCAACCATAACCCTGCTTGGAAGGTCAACCCATTTCTATCGAGTTTGATAAAGGGCCGTCGCGACGTGCTAGCGCTCCTGCGCCGTCTCTTCTCAACAGAATTCAGAAGCCGCCACTTCTACAGCGGCTGGGTCAAGCACAAAGTAATGCCAAGACTTCCTTGATGTGAGTCGGTTCCACACTCACTTTGCTCCTTGGTGAATGTCCCTTCGTAGCCAAGGCAAGAGGTTGGCA
The DNA here is from genome assembly GCA_003315895.1 of Lactifluus rugatus. Taxonomy (NCBI): domain Eukaryota; kingdom Fungi; phylum Basidiomycota; class Agaricomycetes; order Russulales; family Russulaceae; genus Lactifluus; species Lactifluus rugatus. The sequence goes on along the minus strand of QFDW01001554.1, from coordinate 7,398 downwards.
ACAATTCGCGGGAGGGCTCGACCGTGGCGGACTGGTACTGGCCGAAGCCGCACCTCGGCTATGATTCCAAAAAGTGCTGCGGAACTCGACAGTGAAATAGATGCGTTCATGGCTGTCGATAATGGATCTAGTACACATCCCTCCAAGCCTGCAGAGAGTGGGGACGTGGAGATGGCTTGATTACTCTACTTTATCCTTCTTACACCAAGTGGTACCTCAGGTAAACAAAACCCATGATTATGCTGGACACTGTGCTTCCTAGTTGTAGTTATTTATTTATGAATTGAGGCTTCGCTTTTGCCTCCGTTTTGGAAGATAACATTGTTGGCCAAGTTGAGAAACACTGCTAGACGTAGCTAGTACAACATCGGTACAAACAGTATGAGCTGTCATTGACGGCAGTCGGCCTGACGAACTGAAGAACTTGGCATTTCTCGAGTCGGTGACCACCGCCTCATGTGGCACATCAGCTGTGCCGACTGGTTGCAGTAGTAGCACTTGTTATTCTCAATATATCAGGTCAACGATGTCCACTGTAACAATGGTTCCTATGATGACCTGTGCCCGGGCCCTTCCTTTCCCATGATTGTACCTGTGTCATGTTATTGCTTTGTGACACAATCAAGTATGTTTGAGGTGCTCCCAGTCTTCCAATCCTTCATTGACCTGTTGGATCATGTCCGGTGTCTGACGACTCTGACTTCCCACTTCCCACTGTGCATTTATCTCATGGCCTGTCAGCAAGCCAGAAGATGAAGTGGCCAAGATGCGCGGTACGGTGCGCGGACCCACACCATATATCCATGTTTTAACGACGAGCCCAGACGGGCGACAGCGTCCAGTGAAGATCGGTATACAAACTACTGTGGGAATAAAATAGAGGCGCTGCAAGAAACTAGCTAGAACATGGCATGACATGACGAGATGGGGAAGAAGGCGAACAATCAAACGAGAGAAGAAGAGACCAATCGGGAAGGGTATCCAGCGCGGAGTTATGCGACAAGGAAATAAGCAAGACTAGAACGGAGAGCATGGAAATAATAACCCTCTATTAGCCCGGGAATCTCCCGACAGACGTTGACAACGATTCTAGAGCCTGTGTCCTGGAACGGCCCAGAAAAGTAATGTGAGTGCTGAGACGCCAAAAGCGACCAGTATCGACACCCAAATAGCACGACCAATGAGCAACTTTCGAACGTATGGTTCGCGGATGCGTATGGTACGGAACGGGGTGGTTTCGCTCTGCCCGAGGAAGACGAGGATGGGGTCGATTTCGTACTGATGTGAGATGAGGAAGAGTATTGCAAAGGTGAAGGGGATGAACAGCTTGAAGGTAGATCAGTAAACAACGCGCAATGATCTAGGCAATTTACACACATAGAACCGCACAGACTTGGGCTTGACATCCAGGAACACCAACGCAAAGGCAGTTGCGAGGCCAATCCATAGCGAAATGAGACCCGCAATGAGACGCACCAGCGCACTCATTGGTGTAAGATTACCGAATGCCTTGGAACGCAAGAATCGTGGGAAAGCGTCTTGCTCCATGGCACGGAAGCAATATTGCTTTTGAGCATGGAACATGTCGGGAATCTGGGCAATTGTAACCTGGTCCGCAGCGCTGCCCGTTACATTACTTAGGGGGAATGAATGTACACGGAGGGCGGGCGGAAGATAGATCTCGTGGCTTTCGCCAGCCCCAGGAGACGTGCCCACGGGAGAGAGATAACGCAGAAAAATGCGCTCGGCACTCTCAACGAGATCAGAACGGCTAATGGGCGAACTGCGAGGGATGATGGTTGGTGCGCGAGATGCGCGGCGGGAAAAGAAGGTCGGGGTGCGTCTTCCCAGAGAGAAAGGAGTGGATGAGCGAGGCTGTGCGGGTGTTGGAGAGCGAAACGCGTGTTCGAGGTCTGTACCGACGGCAGTTGCAGGGGACGTTGAGGCAAGTAGTCGTGGATCTGGGCTGGTGGAACCTTCAGCTATGCCACGCTTCTCTTGCATCTCTGCAGCCATCTCTGTCGTGCTGGCCGTGCTGCGTTTTGCACCTGTTTGACCCCCAACGACTGTACCATATGTAGATCCGCGCCGTCGTGCATACTCCCAGTACTCGGGCCAATCTTCGCGAATCGTGCGTCCTGACTTGCGTACGTCCTTGAAATATGCCCTACAGAGGTTTTCGTGCTGCTGAACATCAAGCCAAAAATCCAGAATATCTTCCGCGCCCTCGCGTTGGAGGAACAAACTGCATGATACAGAAGAGAACAACAAGAGGGAGACAGGACGGGACGAATAGAAGAGGGAAATGTGGGTTACAAGGTCAGCGGTCCAGTCAAAGGCAAGATCAAAGGCCAAGGACGCACTAAAACATAAAAAGATCGACCGGGGAACGAGTCCTACGAGAAAGGACCTCCGCAAAGGATGGCAAGCGTGTGTGACGGCTGCTAGCCCATTCATCCTGCTGTGGTTGGTCGTCTTCCATGATTCCTGGTCTTGCACTTGGTCGTTGTCCTGCCAGAGGCAGCCGTCGTGGTCAACTTGAAAGGCAGAGAGTGGTTCGCACGAGAAGAAAGCGTGGAAAACTCGCTGACATAATATCAACGGCACGGTGTTTTGACCCCGGCGGGGGAAACCCGCCAAGCAGTGAGCTTTGCTACGGGGAGAGTCTTGGACACACATTAATAAAACGGAGAATGTACGAGATAACCAGATGTCAATCGCGCGGAAATGCACATTCCACGATGGTTGGTGATCGAAATGTGAACGCGACAACTTTCCCATCCGTATACATATACAGCAGGTTCAGTTAGCGGGCGGGGTGCCGCATCACTCTTGGTCCGTAACCATGTCGCTCGCCAGAACATTCTCACCAGCTCTACGGGAAATCAGAATTCTCTTCTCACAGACTGGGGATGCTTCCCAAGGCGTCAGGTAGGCTCAACACCATCCCATACCTGGGGTCGAAAAGTTCTGACTACGCACGCAGGCAATTCGTCGTGTCCACATACCCCACGCTGAAACAGCATAATCCAGACCTTCCCATACTTATTCGGGAGGCTCAAGGGACGCCCGCTCGTGCTTTTGCTCGGTTTGGTTCGTCGCCCGCATTCATCTGGCGCACACGCCTGTTTCTGATATATCGCAGAGCGTGGTGTTGAAAGGAATGTCTTGCTTGACGGCCTTTCCACCAAGGACGTTGCCACAAAAATATCAGAACTATTGGGGTGAATAATTTGTTTATCAGAATTGCTATCCAAGTTGTCTTCATGCTGTCTACAATCCTTGCAACCGACAACCTTTCGACCTCAACACCCTTGTCTATTGACCAGAAAGATATAACGATATCACCGACCGATGAATAATAAGAAATACAATCGCATTCAGTTGTCTTTCATTATATGCTTGACTTCGCCATTAGCAAATCTGGCTATGACATCTCCGTCCTGCGTCCTTGGTCAACACCGACAAAGAGCAGCATCCTTTCAACAACGACTACGCACTTGATTTCCGAAATACGCCGCCTTGGCTATATCGCAAAAAATGCCAACTTCAACAACCCCAGTAAGCAGCTTGATGTTCACGAGAAGCTAACCACAGATCAGTAGAGAAACCTCAGCGTGGGCACTGATGGAAGAACCTCGCGTGGCTTTCTCAAAATGGCTTCAGAAAACGGCGCGTCGATGATAAAATTACCGTTGTCGGTAACCACTGGACCTGCCTTTGCACGCGCCATGCGCAGGGTAGCATGTGGTGAATCGAGCTTTGTGTGTAGGCTCCTTAGGACGGAGGTGTATGCAAATGGTGACACTTCGATGGGTATGCCAGAGGTGTACTTTGGAATGTGTGAGCAGGTCAGTGACACATTTCCACAAAACCTACACTGGTACCCAAAACGGTTGAGTTCTTTCTGTAGTCGGCGACGACGATGAACCTGCGAGGGTTTCACACCAGTTACGCTAAAAAAGACAAAGAAACGAACGTCTTGGCCGCCTCGGCGAGCACCTTTTCGCGCAGCTGGCAGGCACCGCCCCCTTTGATGCAGTTTAGTTCTGAATCAACTCTGACTCGTCTAGTTTAGCTCTTGCGAAGACAAGCGTGACAGTTCACCCACTCGTCGGCGCCATCAATGGTGCAATCGAGTTCGGAGTACTGTGCGATGTCACCGAGGTGCAGGCCGGCAAGTGTGATTAGCTGTTGTGATTGAAATCCGGTCGGGAGAAACACGCGATCTTTGTTTCGTTCCTCTCCCTGTTGTAAGATGCGCTCTACAACATATGGCACTGTGGAACCTGCATGTGCTAGTGAGACATCTCAGTGGGGTGCAATGAATTGCCCGCACCGGAGCCAATGCCAATGATCTGTGGTGATTCACACGGGGTTTGACTGCGGAAATCTACACATCCTAAGTTTCATGACCCACCTTATCCTCCGGTCCAATGTGCCTGTCTACGGCAGTGTAAGCAGCAAGTCGCTTAGCTGCTTCAACAGGGTCGAGTGGAGATACTAGTGAAATCCAGTAAGAGCTGGTGCGCAACACTGGAGCTCGGACATACCGGTCAACGAGGTTGACAAGGTTGAGGGAAGACTGCGTACAACGTGTAAGCAGACGGTGTAATATGCGGTTCCGAGAAACGTACGCAGACATTGTCAACAGTTCGCGTATATAAAGATGAGAACGGGATATACAAGAGGACCAAAACTGGCACGCCCTTTGAAGAAAGGAGGAGCCTGGGATTCATCAAATCCGAACGGCACGGGCTCCGGTTTCTGACTGGCCTGATCGTTATTTGCTGTTCATGTTGTTATTACTTTTGGCGCGAGCTGGCTGTATTCTGGCACGGCGGCATGATCACTCGCGAACGACAGGTTGCTTGTTAAACGAACCGTCTGAATTCACACTCGCAACGCATACAGAACCATCTTGTATTCCGAGTCAGGCCATGAAGTGCATGACGTCAGCCACCGAGACTTCCCACATCCGGGTTTCACCGGGCCATATTCAAGTTGACGACGGACTACTGTGACCAGTTTATTTTGCAAACAGCAGAATGCGCGCCGTCAGAGGTGAGCTAACGTTGGTCCCTTCGAACTTCTGATGTACCGAAGCTTCCCAAACAGGTGTCCTCATTACATGGTATTCGTGAATGGCGGCACATGGAAGTTCCCGACTAAAAGGCTGTCTCCACAGTGACTCCGCCGTCAAGCAAATACTACTCACGCTGAACGAGCGACCCGGTCAATCTTTTATCATCGAGGACCTCGACGAGTTTCATTTGCTCATTCGCACGGATGAAGAACAGCGTGTGCGACGTGAACTCGACGCTGAGGTACGTCCTACTCTTCAGGGTAGTAGCGCTTGCCTTTTTCCTGAAGTGGACATGGGTACTTTCAGTTGGAGAAGAATACGTACAGCATGGAAGCTTAGAATGTCTTATTGATGATTCTAGATGGGACTCGGCAAGAGGCGACGGCAGCAACCGACAGTCTAATCTTGCCATCCATGATGCAGCACAATGTTTTTTTCCTGGAATATAGTGTAGCTGATCCTCTAGTTGATCGCCCAAATACGCCTTCCCTTTACGGGTCATGTGATTCAAAGGTAATGACACAGTGCGTAGACACATTTGACAGGGTGATAGTGGCGTAAATGCATCAAGGCTTTGTATGTAATATACGGGAACTAAGTAAATCCATCTGCCTCAAAAAGGTCGCCGCAAAGTTTATCGAGACGAACTAACCCGACGAGAATCAAGAATGACAGAGACCGAGCAGCTTGTTGGTGCCAGTAGGCAGTGCACCGGTGAGTGCCTAGTTGCCAGTCGTGTACCCATGGACCTCGACCTTGAATCACACGTTTGGTGTGTCCCCCTCCCCCGAGAAGATGAATGGATAGCATTGGATTCGTGGACTAGAGGGATTGCACATGTAGCCTGTGATCGACCCGAAGAGCGAGCTGTACATGCTAAAGTGTTTATCCTCCTACTCTCCGACGTACACATCCGACATTCTCGCAGTAGATGAAGGCAAGCCCGTGTACGCGTGCACGTAGACCAATATGTCACTTCTGCTCTGCGAGTTCGAATGGGTTCTTACTCATTATCATCTGATCGTTATCATGAACTCGATTTTCGCCTCATCTCAACATCTTCTCACTCCACAGCCACTCCGCGGCACATGCCCCACATGGCAGTGCGATCCTGATTCTGAAACGGAGAGTTGAATCCTACCCTTGCACCCTTGCACCCTTGTGCCACGTCACCTCAACGTGGACAGCAATAAATTTAAAGCGCACCCGCATTCCATTCTCCATTACGATGGACTGCACACTCTCTGCTTCCAAGAATGGCAGAAGACCAAGTATTATCAACCTTGTGCACCGGGAATAACCCAAACGTAGAACTTTGGATAAGTTGGATTCACTCGACAATCGAGATTCTCCGGCCTTCCTTCAACGAAAAGTTGAGGGCTGATATAGCGCTGACATGTTATGTTACATAAAGCGTAACCCAACTGCACGACATACCATCACCATGTCAAACCTGGCTTGGATCATTTCCCTGCTCGTCTTGATTGTGAAAAACTGACACTGCATCAAATGGAATGAAAGTATTGTCTGGGACAGAAATCCTGGAGAATTATGGAGGAAAATAAAATCGGATAGTGAATTGCATCCGAGTCCTGGAAGTCGGCAATGTCCATAAAGTCACGGAGAAAATTGCACAGATCAACAATGTGAGTGACAAACAGAACTCGAGCTGCCTTCGCATTGTCATCCGGCCGTGGAGGATATAAATCCATCGGACTGGTGTAACTCGTAATCCTAAGACAAGATCTCCCTGGTAGTCGTTGCAGGCTCGGATCAATCGATGATACAACTTCAGTCATGTGCGGCCCATGCGTTTGGGAAGAATTGAGCTAATCTTGCCCTTGTCAACATTGCTGAAGAGGCATTTTCGCTGAGATGATAATCGAGATAACCCTTTGACCCTGGCCAGATCTCACAGAATTCAAAGTAGACTGCCGTCATGCGTGGCGAATGATAGGCAACAGTATGGGCACCTCGCCTCAGTTGCCTTGCATGGACACATACTGGAATCAGTCACAGTTAGCCTCACTGTGCGAACCCGAAGGCACGCGCGTGAGTTCAGAGGGTACAATTAAGGGGGATCGATATTCTCTTCTCTTCCCATTCACTCTGAGGACCTCATATACATAGAGATCTGTGGTAGGGAAGCGTATAGCACGGACAAATTGTAGTCGATAGAGCCCGAGGCGTAAAGGGAACGTGGCCGAGGGTGGCACGAAGCGAGATTACAGGGGCAGCCACAATGTTGACCCTGTAGGGTCATCACAGTCGGTAAAGTATAATGATGCAACCTGAAGGGGGTTTGTTTAGAA
>QFDW01001549.1:0-14035 GCA_003315895.1 Lactifluus rugatus | reverse complement strand
AGGGGGCGCTAGTGCAACACCGTGGCACCGAGCCCAAGGCGTAAAGACAAGAACATGACCGAGGTAGTGTTGCAGGTGGGGCGCGAATAGATGGGGAAGGCGAAGCGAGGCGAGCGAAAAAAGGCAAGAATGTGCGATTTTCAAGGTAAGCAGTCACGGCGGCCTTAGAGTATCGCGAGCTCCCTAACTCCGTTCCCCCAGTCAACAGTTTACTGCTTCTGACATCAGTAGTGCTGAAGGGAAGCCGGCTGGCATTGTCAAATCCCACCAGGTCCAACCCTTTGACCTGGTGTTCGGCTCAGATCCTTATCGAACCGCCTTGTACTACTCGCTACCTACCGTATTATCAGGAATATATACAAGGTCATTTGACATGCTAGACAGTCAACACGCGGCCTTGGTTTCAATTACTACAAACGGTACAGTATCGCTCGCGGAGCGAGTTCCGAAAGAGCAGCAAAAATCACGTTTCCGTGGCCATTAAAAGTATGATGAATTTCGGGACTCATTGTAATCCGTTCAAGATGAGAATCACCCAATCAAAGTAACGATGGGGCGACTCGGAGTGAGTGTCGGAACGTGCGTGGACGAATTGCATGACCCCCGTCAAAAATGTTCCTGGATTACATAATTCATGCGCATGTGACAAATCTTGACCTCTGTCATCGAGAAATTCGGTTCAAGTCCGCCCTACACACTTTCGTGTTTACTCCACTCAAGTTTTTCGCGCGGTTACTACGTCGCTCCCCGGCGAGGATGAGTGCAGTGTCCTCAGCGGTTACCAAAGGAGTCCAAGTCTCGAGTCCGAGCTTCTATCTCTCCGAGTCCATGGTCATGCCCAAGCATTCATTGCAGCTCTCAGTTCTTAATTAGGACTGCCACTGACGCGATCCAGCGTCGGTAACCTCCACGTGAAATAAATTTGGAGAAAAGGGTCGAGAAGGCTTCCCTACAGTATTGGTCTGGCATGCGTTTTGTCGGCCAGTGAGACACATCCTCAATTCGGTGGCGTACAAAGAATTCATGTTTCCGAGTCGCAGACATTCTAGTGTACTATTTTATCACATGTCAAGGCACAGGTTTGAATCCTGCCCTGGACTGAGAATGACAACCTTTTACCTCCACCTCCATGATGTGTCGCGGCGCAAGATGGGGGACGCCCCTGATCACATTAACCAAAATTTGACTCTTCCAGGTATAATCATAGTTGCGGATCCCTTCTTTCTGATGTAGGCTCAAATACAACCGTCATTATCGCTCTAGATCCGTCGACTATCGTGTCTCCAGTCCATAGAGGGGAAACACATGCATCCATCCATCCATGCAATCTCTCCCAATGTGATTTCGCCTATAGATCGAAAAGAGGCATAGTACCTTAAAAGCGCCCTAAAATCAGGGTCGAACTTACTCGACGAGTGGGATGGCCATGATTTCTCTTAAAAGGGTCTGTAACTGGGCACATAATCGCCTACAGAATACCGTCTTGCCACTGAGAGTCCAGCTTTCGTCCCAGCCCCCTTCACGTCTCAGCATGGCCACAGCACCTTCAAGGGGATCCGTAAGTAGTTAATGGTCATTGAAATAACATAACTCACCTCATTCCGCCGCTTCTAGAATGTCCCAGCCGAAAGCCTTCAACTACCAGATCTCTCCATCTTTCCCAACTCAGGCCCGCCGCTTTTGCAGCATCTTAACAATTTCCGCAATGAAAACAAAGTGTTTTGGGGGCATCTCATGCATTGCATTCTAATACCGTTGAGCTGGTTTTTGACGATGATGAAATTCGTCAGAGTCATCATCTGGCGTCTTTGGGTATGTGCAAGGATTTCATTTCTAAGAGACCAGCTTAGTTTCGCGACAGACCTTACCGCTTAGAATCTTCATCTATTTCTATGAAAGAAATGTCAGACGGGCATATCCTTGGTTGCCTTCTATCTGGGGAACGCTTACCATACTGTTCCCGGAGGGCATCAAACTACCAAGCTTCACGAGTCTCACTGCCGGTCCGTATAAGGGTGCCGGTCCAGTTGGACGAAATCCTACCCTGGACATCGACCTAGATGCCATCATTAATGGTGCCAATGGCGATGGTGCCGCCAATGGTGATGCATCCTCACCGATTCAAAGCAACAGATCGAAGCTCGAAATCGCGTTGAAGAAGCTTGTGACCTTCCCACCGGGCTCCTTGGACCAAGGATTGGCAGATGTAAAGGTACGACAGCTTCGCAATGCGATGCTTTCGAACTGATTGGTTTCGAAAAGACTGCGCGGGAAGAGACTGAGAAGGTGCTTGCGTCGTAGAAGAGTTCCACTGGAATTCCTGGTAACCTAAACTGGAAACGGCCCCTCACCGCGCCTCAATCGTCCGCGGGGTTTTTTCAGCTGGCTGTTCGACATACTTTGACTCGTGTATCTTACTGTTCTTATCCTCCCGGATCCAAGCGATTTGACATCTGTGCGGTGCAAGATCGCAGTCATTGTGCATAAGTGAGGTGACTGACTGATGGTCAATTGGGCCGTTGACACGCTGTCTGTCACTATTTGTATTATAATACCCCGACTACAATATGTACAACCTCTTGCCTTCCAATAAAAACGCACCAGTGTTCATGTAAGGGAAACACGGAGCTCGCAACGAAGAATGGCGTCTATTGTCCGACTTTTTCTTGCCCAAACTTGCCCAAATGACATAATAGGATGTTGGTAGCCACTGGCAGGCCAGACTGTCAGTCCTAACATGAGCTGTTGGAAAAGCAGCTTGGCCACATCGCGAACGGCTTCTAGAACGCAGTTCATGTACGCCAGCTTGGCCAAACGGAAGAAAGATATCGAGCAACACATCACAATAATGTAAGGGAGTGATGAAAGCCTGAATGCCTTCCTCCGCAAGAGATAGGAAAACATCCATAACGAGGGGAAAGGGAAAGCAGAAGTGCGTATTTGTAACTCAAATAAGGCTGAACCCGAACCGCAGTGACATTGGTACCTGGAAAAGGAAGATTACACGTTCTAGGATTATGATTGCATCATAGTGTGAGGTATTTGGTGCCGCGGCCTGGCAGCTCTATGAGTCCACTCGACAGAAGCGCATCCACGAACTGGAAGACATCTCACAGAAGCGCTCCGTTTTAGGCGTTGAGATGTATATTACTGTATGTCCTGTGAGATATCAATATACTAAGTAATTGCACCCGTGCAAGAGCTATGAGTAACATTATTTAGGGGTTATGATGCAGGAGGAATGCGGGAGGCCCACACCTCAGATCACAAATTGTACTGTTTTGGTGGAAGATATGTTAGAATCAAACAGTTCCATGAAACAGTTCTACAGCCTCAACCACAATGAGAAGTCCTTGGAGAAGTCGTAGATACTGTATGCTCAAAAGTGGTCTGCATCCCGAATCGGTGAAATTGGCTACTAGTACATCTGTCAGTAGCTGGGCATCGAGTGGGTCACAGACCATGATGATAACTTGAAGCTACAGTACCTACGCCTAGTATTAGCTCACCATCAAAATTGGCTGCGAGGTTCTGAACACCATGATGCCATCAGTGTGAAGAATCCGGATCCCGGCCTACCCTGCATGGCGGAGTATCCCTGGCCGCCTCTGACAGTTCTATTCTGGCACCGCGAGATATCTTGTCCGTCAAGTCAAAGCATCTACCCACAGCCTGACTCAGAGTGCACTGGCAGGGTAACCCACAAGTGGAACTACAGCTCCGGCTTTGGCGATTTTCTGCACAGGTTCAATTAAGAAGTACACCTCGGGGGCCTGGGACTGACCGGCGGCCGACAAACTGAAACACTAGCCGTTCGTAGACTCGGAATTGTTTTTCCTGTCTTATTTGCATGTACGTAATGACTCGGTGCCAATGAACTATTGACGATATTGACAGCGGGCTTTCTCTGGGAATCCTCAAATTTCCCACCAAACACGGACGCCGAGTGACATTCCTGTATACCCGAATGCCGGCTTGTGAACTCGAATACTAGTATGTGGTGTCAATGTACTTCCAAGAAGCACGAGTCCTCTCGTCAGTTCTTGACAGGACTTGGACCTCTGCTAGCAGGATTCTGTGAACTTTCGATTTATGCAACAATCTGTGAACCTGCGCGTCCTCCGAGTCTGACTATCGAATGCTAACTACATTCAATAACGGCCATCGTCAAGCAGACCCTCGGACCACTATTCGGACAATGGACTGTCCGCCTGCAAGTTCGGGCTATTCTCCTTATTTGTTCCGTCCATCTACCGTATTTTTTCTGACACATTTCAGGCTGACACGTATCATATCATTCCCGATACAGCCTTGTGGGTTTCAAGTTGATCGGTGTGAACCTTCCCACCCCTGGCTTCCCTGCTCGTGGATATCATGGGCTTCGTTCGCACTACGCAATCTCGTTACTTGTTAGTTACTGCGCCACCCCGGCGTCAAATGATAAAAGGTTGTACAACTCCACGTTGCAAAGTAACACCTGCACTGGTTTCCCTATAAGCCATGTCTGCTTTGAAGTTGAACCCGCTCCCAGACATTATTGGTGTATGTCCCGTGCCTCTCATCAAATCCGCCTGTCTGACACTTTTCACCACAAGGCTGCAAAGACAGCCCCGGCAGCTGGAATTTTCGCACCACCTGACGTCCTAAATAATGGGCTCGTCGGGAGCCAACAAGTCGCTGGGTTACTATCAGGACAAGTTCTTTCCCGGGCTACACCAAAACCCGCTCCGAGTATCCAAGATGCTCTTCTCACACTCATCTTTGCCATCCTGTTCCGTGTCTTCTCAATAATAAAGAAGTTTATCCCACCGTTTGTCTGGGGTTTCGTCGTACGTACCAGTGATATCATTTCTTGGGTATTCTTACGTGTTTCACTAGATGCTTTCTATACCTCCCCTGATCGCCTTCTACGAAATCAAAGTTCGAGGCTTCTTCCCAAAGTTGCCGTCTGTGTTCAAGATGGCATTCGGACTCTATCAACGTGGTCAACTGACAGTTGGGACTGTGACTTGGCTTGTCTCAAGCTTGCCGCAAGGTTTAACTGGTGGCCTTGGCATTCCTGGCGGCGTTGGCATTCCTGGTGGGCTTGGTATTCCTGGTGAGCTCGCCATACATCGGATATCCGCTTGGGCTAACGAAACACAAGGCGCCAACCTCATAAACCCAGCTGCTGTTGCACCGGATATCGCTCAGGTCGTAGCCGGAGGACAAAGGGTTGCCGAGCAAGCAACAACTATCGTCACAGCCGGGGTGAATGGGATAGCCAAGCTCGCAGAGGGCACTAATGCTGGGCTGGTCCCGAATATCGCAAAAGATGCAATTCAGGCAGCTGTGGGCAGCACTAACGCCATTGCGGACGCTGCTCTTCACACCGTTACTAATCCTGCTTCTGCAATAGAGAACGTTACGAAACTTGCCAATGTTTTGGATAGCGTCAATCCGTTACACGTCATTACTCCACACAAATAATTCACAGGACTCCCAGGCGGGTATCACTCGGTTGCGAATATTGTAGCTCCACTGACGTATCTTTCAGCCAGGTGTGATAGGAAAATCTGCTTCAGCCGAAAATACTAGTGTCATTGGTCGGTTCCTAAACCTGTATCTGCAAAGAGAATTTCATTTCCGGTCGATCAGACAGTTGTCATTTTAGCCATGATATTACGTGTTTGGCTCCAGCAGACAATTTGGACAATGTACTGTTTTTAGGGTGTGGGATGATCTACTCGAGACTGAGCGTTAGTATGTGAAAACGACGTAAACGGGCTACGATACTTGGCTTAGCTTAACATTTCTTTCAACCGTCCAACTTGGAGCTCCGCTAAAAGCCACATGATCATATATCATACATCAGACGGCCCATTAGGTAATCACTTCGCACTGGCATGTTCTGACCGCTCAGCGCTCAACGCTCAACCCAGTGTGTCAAGGCTCTGGCTCAACGTTCAACGTTCATTCACAACGTACGTTCAACCACGGACAAGTCCCGCTTACGGCTGAATCACAGGGAGCCCTGCATCTGATCTGTGGACCACTCCCTGCGTCGCGCGCACGCTTTGCTGGGTTCATAATACTGTACAGTAACTTGACACCGACTTCGATTCCAGGCAACTGTCAAACCACTTTCATTTAAATTTATGGGGCTGTAGACCGCATGTCCTTTGCACGTTTTTCCATCAACTAGGCAATATATTCGGCGCTGGATAAGGTTATTTCACCATTTCGCGACGGCGTTCCATCCATTCAGGCTGGACCATCGTTTCCCCCTCGGTTCCTCCCCGGATACATTTACCACGACCACAACATCTAACATGCGAGGGGAGGCCCTGACAATTCGCTCGTCCCATCCCTCGCAGAAGCGCCCACTATGTCAAACTTCCACTGGTATGAAAACTAGCTTTTTATTTAGGCCTCCCGATTAAGGTACTCATCGTATAAAACTCGTGCCCAGTCGAATCGCCCCTATTCTCGCACCGTCATCTTACGGTTGAGCTTGTCATTTCTGTGGGGGTTACTCAACTGCGATGGGCTTTTTGGACGCTTTGAATCCTTTTTCTCCTACGGGATTTTTGGCCAAGTAAGTCTAGTCAATCTATCTCAACTATTCAACCTACCCGCTTATATTTTAGTCTCAATGGTACATTTCCGGAGAGACTGATTCCTGATGGCCTCACTCCTTCAATTGCCGATCGCATTCCTGCTACTCAGCGTGTCATGCTCATGGAATTTTTCCCTGTGCTGATCTTCTTTTACGTTCTCGCTGTCCTCGTACAGCTTCCCAACACTCGTGTACTACGCCTGAGCATATTACTTGCTATGGGAATGCTGGCTTGGAGAGTCTGCACAAGGTACGATTTCGATGGATCCGATGAACCTGGATACAATTGGACGAGCATGACCGTATGCGTACGTCGATTCTTGTATCTGGTGACTCCTGGATCCTTATTTGACGAACGTTGTATGGCAGTGGTTTTTGTCTTTCCTGATGCTACGCGCCACTGACTTGGCGATTGCGACGAAACCATTCGTACGAGAGCGATTCTCATTGCTTCCCGCCGATGCGCCCAAAGATTTTTCGACGCAACTCAAAGGCGCCTCACTGAATGCCTTTGACCTGACGTTCAACTCACGTGGCATAGGCTGGAATTGGGGCCAGGGCAATTACTCGCCGCCGAGTTCAGGACCTGTTGCTCCGCAAGGCCCACTCGACTTCCTTGTCGGGTTTTTGACAACCCAAGTGTTTTTCGATTTTGTTTTGTTCGCTCAGCAGTCGTGGGACCTTTCACCATCCAAGTACCCCACCCATCGCTATGGCGGAACAATCTTCAATCCTGACCTACCGCCTCTCCTGCGATACGGAAAAGTGATCGCCATGACTTTTATCTGTCCCCTCGGACTCTGCACCTCTTTCCAGGCCACCTACTATGCCGTTGGATTCATCGCAATGACGATCTTCGGTCAAGTCGGAGAACAGTGGCCCCCCCTCTTCCAGCAACCGTGGATGGCAACCAGTCTGGGAGATTTTTGGGGTGTGCGTTGGCACCAGGTATTCAAGAGACCCTTCGTCGTCTGTGGAGCGAAACCGGCTGCACAGTACTTCGGACGAGCTGGCGGTGTACTCGGCGCATTCTTCGTTTCGGGGATCATGCATGATTTTGCCGTATGGGGCGCGGGATTGGGCACCGAACTGTCGTCCGTGACGTTCTTCTTCCTCATGATGGGTGTAGGCTGCATTCTTGAGGGGGTGTGGCGGGAAAAGACTGGTTCGAAGGTGCAAGGGCCGTGGGGTTGGTTATGGGCTATGGCGTGGATGTTCTTCTGGGGCAGCTGGATTGTGGATACGTGGGCAAGGAGAGGGCTTATTATCAGTAAAATGTCAGCGGACGTGGCACGCCCAGCTCTGTATTGGGTGAAGGTCGCACAGAGATGGGTGGAATTCCATGGCCAACCATTGCAATGAGGGGCATACGTTCTATCGCTGCTGCAGTACTTGTTGGGGAACTTACTTCTCTTCGTTCTGCGTTTGTAACAGTGTTATATGTATGCGTTGTATCTCGTGAGTCTACGAAGCGTAGTCGAGAATGGGATTGCGACTGTCGCGGTGCATGTGGTTCCCACATGCAGTTCAGGCCACACGCACTGGCAACTGAGCTTGAATCCCCGCCAGCGTGATGAGTTGCAGCTGCGCTTGTAGTAAAATCACGGCGGAGTGGATATTTTATTATATTGCTTGTGCTGAATTATCTGGCGGTGGGTTAATCATGATACGCGGCACTCGACCTGACATATTTTTTGACAGGTGAATTCCAACCATTCCTGATCAAGAGGACAGATGTCACTAATGTGATCGCTTTTTTGTTCAGACTCGTCCGAACTCCAGGTTTGCAGGCCGTAAGGCCGCTTCAACGGACTAGTCTCACACCAACGGGCAGGTCTAGCGCTGTATAAGTATAACATGTCGTTGGATCGTCTTCTCCCAGGCGGTCCCCACATATCTAAAACATTCAAGTTGCACCCTCATCACATCGTCAATTCTAAATGCTTCCCAATCCTCCAGACCCCTCTCTTCGTCAACCGTTGACCTTTGCTGCCGTCTTACCCTTGTATCTGGGCTATTATACAATGGCAGTGCTTGCTATGCTCCCAAACACATTCAATTTGAAGCTCTCGCTCCTGCCATTTATTATTTGGCAAGCCTGGACGTGTGCTGTGGGATTGAGTTCCTCAACGTCGTTAGCACAGTTTCTCGGACGTCAAAGTGCTGACCGGCTGACTTTCTGGAATTTGCCGTTTGTGGTGCGTTTCCTTCTATTTGTGATGTCGTATGATGCAGATTTGATAAAACTTAGTTATATAGTCTATAATGTTGTTGATAGCCCTCAGGTCGCTTGAGTGGACATTCATCAAGAGACCGTTGAGGAAGTATGAACTGCAGAAGGATCAAGCGACTCTCGTCGAACGACCTTTATCTGTCTCAGGTGTCCTTCTCGATGCGTCTGATCTGCTTGGCAATCAGCGCGGAATTGGGTTGTCGTGGTCATCTAATACATTCCCTCGCGAGGTGGCCCCTTCTCTCGCCTCAGTTTGGGCTAAATTACTCTTAAAGATTACGACGTTTGATGCCTCTCTCCATATTATTCATCGTCTCTGTCCATCCTCTAACAACCCAGGAGGTGGCAGTCTCTTCGACCAGAACCTAAGCTTTTTACACCGCACTACCCTGGCTGCCTTGTCTGCCACGAGTGCGGGCCTGTGGGCATATTCGTTTGTCGATGTGTTGCATCACATTGGGATGTTGATCGGACGAATCATCCTCCGGCAGCCAGCATCATTATGGCCGCGTCCCTCGCACCGACCTTGGACGTCTACCTCTCTCCGAGAGATCTGGGGCATCCGTTGGCACCAGTTTTATCGACACACCTTCATGGTTTTCGGGGCACGACCGGGTGGGGCGCTCCTAGGAAAAACCGGCGCAGTCATTGGTGCATTCACCGTATCCGCCATCATTCACTATGTTATCATGTGGTGCTTCGGGCATGGGATGGAATTCAGCACCTCCGGTGGATTCTACCTTCTCATGGGCCTCGGTGTCATTATGGAGGGTGCGTTCGAACAGACGACAGGGTTGAAGGTGCAAGGATGGATTGGCCGGCTATGGACAACATTGTGGATAATGCTGTGGGGTACGTTCCTGGTGGATGCATGGGCCAGACATGGAATGCTCGCAAATGACTTCCTCCCGGATCAGCTTCGATTCGGGAAATTGCTCATCGATAGTATCATTCCAGTGTCGAACAAATGAACAAATGAACAAATGATAATCCGGTGAAACTGGAACCGGAGAGGCAGAATCTGTAGTAATTACAGATACTAGCAAGCTAGCTATCATTTTCTTGCATCCTCCGATGTTCACTCGGACATATTGTCCAATTGAATTCCCTGAAGTCGCAGGAGTTGGATGACGGATGTGTGAACAAATGTGAAGGTAGGCCCGGATGGTTGTTATCCCCACGGTCAAGCGGACTTCGAAATCCTGACGGGCTCTCAATACCTTTGTCAATACCTGCAGTCAAATTTGCAAACTCTTCGTTCTTGTCGTGATCTTTGTCAATCGTGAGTCCCTCGATGGGCATTTGTTGAAACTCAGGTTAGCACATAAGTATGGTACGCGGTCATTTCCTCTCTCGGGGCTTTGGTGAAGCTGGTGATTCCGACAACAGGCCTAGTAGTTCATGTCATGACCGTAAGCTAGCTTCTGTCCCCGATTTGTCAGACTGGGCTGCGCGGAAATGAGGACGTTAAGCACGGCGCTTGTTGCGAAACTAGGCCGAGCCATCCTTGTGGTGCATCGGACTCAGTTGTAAGGACAACGTGACCGGCGCTGTCCTCAGAATTGCGCGTTTCTCCGCGCTCGTTCCGCCCTTCCACCCCCGCCCCGTTGTCTTCGGTATATCACGCAAGACCCTGGACTGCTGGCCATCCCCCTTTCCTTGTTACGTGCGCTGCGACGCCACCTCGACTACAACACCCTTTCCGCTTCGGACGTCCTCTCGTGCCACAACCGCGTTTCTCTCATTGCCTTGCCTTTGTGTCTGCTATGTGCCTCCTGTCTCCTGGTTTCCCCTTTCAATCCTAGCTTACCTCGTTTCTCTTTGTTTGCTTGATATGGTCGTTCTGACGTTCCACTAGTCTCGAACCGCGTGCTGTGCCAGGGCCTCGCGCCTCATCCAGACTTCAAATTTTTCTTTTCCTCTCCTTCAGGAAAGCGCGGGAACCCCATGAACAATTACTGAGGATGCACGCGTACTTAGTCACCTTTTAACTGCTCCTGACTTCTCTCAGTTTGTGCTCCAATCTCGGCTACTCACTAGTTCTGCTACACTAAGCGTCCCGGCCTTGACTAGAAGAACCACGTGTTGCACCGTATCCACTATCATTCACTATGCTGGTATGAGCATGGGGTGGAATTCTGCACCCCCTGTGGATTCTACCTTCTCATGGGCTCCGGTGCTATTATGCAGGGTGCGTTCGAACAGACAACAGGAGTGCAGGTGCAAGGATGGATCGGCTGGTCATGGACCATGTTGCGGACACTCCTGTGGGTTACGTTCCTGGTGGATGGGTGGGCCCAACATGGAATGCTCGCAAATAACTTCCTTTCGAATCGGCTTCGACTCGGGAAAATGCTCGTCGGTAGTCATCACACTGTCGACTCGGAGCAAATGACAACCTGTTGAAACTGGAACTGGGGCAACAGAGTCTGTTTCGGATGCCAGTTAGCTGTATGCTTCTGATCTCCACTGGGTGACGGCGCAGGGTTAACCACCGCAATGGGAGCGATGTTCGTCGTTATGACAGGGAAGGTCGTGGATGACATGTACAGTACTAGAAACGTGCCACGTTGGGTGCAATTGAAGTGCTATACTCAAGAGCTAGAGCTGAACCCATAGCGCATGCAAGTGGATCGGAAGAAACCGGGGCCAAGCTGTCTCTAAGAATATTCAGGAACTTTGGGGTTATCTCTCGGTGCGCGTTTGTAAATAGAAACGAATAGCAGTTGCATCATGCTCGTCGCGGGAATTACGAAACTAACTAAGATGTAGAATGGTAAGTGGTAAGAACCAAAGGAATGTCAAAATGGTAAATAGGCTGAGACCCCGGGCCGTTCGTTTCAAGTTGGTACTTCCCCCGTATCGCTGCTGAAAATGAAACTTTATTCGTTCAAAGCGGCGTCGTGTAACGGGCGCAATAAGCTTCGATTACTGTCCTCTGCAAGCAAGACCGGCTACGTCCCGAACTCCAGGCTGCCTTTACAGGGCTATGCGTTTCCATGAGGTACAACCTAAATCTACTACTGGCCGGGATTGCCGTCGTCGTCCACGTGTCCCCACAAAGCAGACAGGAAGCCTGACTCTGCAGAGTGTAGCCCATGAAGATTTTTAATCATCTAGGCTGCATCTAGGTCCAGCAGAGTAACCCTAACTCCCCAGGCCCTTTCTTCAATCAGACCAGTGGCAACCTACGACATTTTTTGTGACACTCAGGTCATTCGAGTGGACGTTCACCAAGAGACTTTTAAGAAGATTCGAACTACAGAAGGATCAAGATTCTCCTGTCGAACGATGTTTCTCTGTCTCGAATGTCCTTCTTGACGCCTTTGACCTGATTTTCGATCAGCGCGGGATCGGCTGGTCGTGGTCACCCAACCCGGGCCCCAGCTATGTCGACAACCTCTGTTTGGGTCGCAACGCTCTTGAAGTCCACCGTGTTCGATACTTCACATTATATCATACAAGTTGTCTTCCCTTCCGTCAACAACCCCGACGGTGGCAGTCTCTTCAACCCGAACTTAAGCCCACTGCCTCGCGTAGCCTTGGCTACTTTGGCCGGCATGTGTGGCGGCGTGTGGGCATACGCGATGCAGGCCTCGATCTATCATATCGCAACGCTAATCGGGCGAATCATCTTGCGGCCGCGTCACTTCCACCGACCCTGGATGGCCACCTCGATCCGAGAATTCTGGGCCTTTCGCTGGCACCAGGATTTCAGACACCCGTTTATCGTATTTGGGGCACGTCCCGGTAGGGCGGTCCTAGGGAAGCCCGGCGCAGTGATGGGTGCGTTCGCCGTATCCCCTCTCGTGCATCATATCGGATTGTGGTCACTCGGGAACGGGACGGAATTCTGCACCGCCGGCGGATTTTTCCTTCTCATGGGCCTCGGAGGAGGCGTTCGAGCGAACGACGGGGTTATGGGTGCAAGGGTGGATCAGTTGGTTATGGACCATGTTTTGGACGCTTGTATGGGGCACGTTCATGCTGGATGGGTGGGCCCGACATGGAATGCTCGCAAATGACTTTTTCCCAAGTGGTCTTCGACCTGGGAAGATGCTCGTCGATAGGATCATTACTCTATCGAGCAAGTTACAGGCTGCATGGCTCAGCCTAGTGGAGACAAGACGATATCCCCATTTACTGTAATGCTGAGTGGCTACAGTACCTTGCATCGATAGAACCGCTTATTAATATGTTCGCCGAAATTTGCCCTGAAACGGGGACCCTTTCAGTGAAATTTGGGTTGGGTTCTTGTAGAGATGGGTTAACCGGTTTTACTAGTGCGCCGCCTAGAACACTAGTGCAGAGGGCCGGCGGTGTCTGACCTAAAGCCGAGACTTTACCGCTATCTCTGCTTTTATCATACAATCCTGTATGCGAGGTGCAAGCGACCTGTCGACACCGCGGGGAGGTGACGTGACGCACCAAGTCTTTATATTCCTCTATTCTACATTTTTATTTGAATACCTTCATCTCCTTTGTAACCAATCATCCTTTCAGTGATGTACTACCAAACGCGTTATCTGGGATAGCGTCCGTGTGCTGCTCAAAAAGGGCGCATCTCTACACTAACAATCCAATTCGAGTCCTACTGTAGCAACGCACGTGTCTTCGCCGATTCTCGCTCCCGTTCTTTCGCTTCACGCTTACTCGCCTAGATAGAGTTGGATCTGTTAAGTTGCAGCGACTAATAAACTTACTGCATGCGAAGGAGAAAATGGAGACAAAGAAAGCTCGCCAAGCGCGAAGCCCTAGTGGGCATCTGGTTCGCTTGATATTCGACCATGCGTTGTTTCGGTTCGTGGTTGGATTGCGGCCTCGGTCGAGCCTTCAAGAGGTACGTGGCAGTTCGGAAGGGGATGTCTCGATAGTAAATAGTGGTAAACCATCTCGGCTCCTCAGGCCTCAGGGGACACAGCCAGGTTTGAAGCGAAGGAATACTATTCGTACAGGGACCAACGTGAAGTCGTGCCCTGTGCACATACGCGAACAGCCATCCCTTCGCTATTGCTTATTGTACGCCTGCGGGGTTTTTGCCGAGCCTCCATGCCAAATGCAATGACTTCTATTGGTTTCAAGAATTCACAGCCGCGGACGATTCTTATTGCTAATAGTCAAGTAGACTATCACTTCTCACTGCCGAGTCATTCAGTCATCGGAAAACGTCGACGAGATGCTCATCCAAAAAGATGCTTTTCTGA
>QFDW01001548.1:0-16612 GCA_003315895.1 Lactifluus rugatus | reverse complement strand
GCACCATAATAGAATGCATGAATGGCCTATGGCAACTCAGACATAAATTTCCCCCATGACAGCTGCGGGACTATGCAGACAAGCACAAGCCCGTCACAACGAAGCAGGTATGTGTGTGTACCGCCGCGCGGCACATTCATCATATCCATCTCTAAACTGCAAACCACGTCTAATAACATGCCTAAAACCACCTCTGCTGTCCTGTTGTTTTAGTCTACGCCCAGCCCCTTGCCCCAGCCGGGCTTATCGGCGCTGAAGACAACAGCGGGAGGGAGCTCGGCATCGTCGTCAGCGACACCCATGTTGTTGGCCGAAAACGCCACGTCCAAAGACACGTACCCGATCAGCGCGACTTTAAACCCTACCAATCCGGGTCCCGTCGCCTGGCCGGCGGCAGCCGCGGGACGGCCGTCGCTCACGGGCGGCATCACGGCAGGTCGCATAGCAGGCATGTCCCTTTCGCTCGTCTTTAAGACGATTCTGCGAGTTTGGCTGATCATCGTATGGTGGGGTGGATTTGTAGGTACACCGGCGGCGGTGAAGAACCCGAGTGATGATTCGTGGGCCCCGGATGAGGGAGGTTCCTCGCGACGCAAGTCGACTCCTGGTGATGCCAGCATGCGGCGGTCGATTCAGGACCTTGTCCTTAGCATCGATCCGAACGTCAAGATCGAGCCTGAGGTCGAAGACGTACGTTCGCTTTATTGGTATCGCGGCGCGATGGGGACCACCAAGCTCACACCTACTTCTGTTTCTTGTCTTTTTTGCCCTCATCTGCGGCTTGCCCTTGTCGTATTATCTTTTATCTTAGCTTCTCTTGGATATTGCAGACGAGTTCATAGACTCGGTGACCAATTTCGGGTGCAGGCTTGCAAAGCACCGTGGAGGCGACACGCTGGAAGTTAGGGATTTGCAGCTCCATCTCGGTGCGTTGCTCTCATTTTCTTCTACATTCTTCCCCCTATTCTCTCCCCACCCCTCCCTCTGGGCGGCAACTGCACACGGTGGTTTACTATCGGCCGCCTTGCCCGCTCATGTACCGGCTTACGGCAGTTTGTGCTCACGACCACTGACAGAACGCAACCACAACATTCGTATCCCTGGGTTCGCATCAGACATGCCACCCATCGCGATTTCACAGGCAGGAGTAGCACCCACCTCCCAGACCGTACAAAGTGCCAAAAAGGGCGCTCAAGGCGCGCAAAACTCACTCCGTGCGCACCGCCTGGCACAAGTGGCACAGGCCAAGCGGGAGGCTAAGCTCATGTAGAACCTATTTCGCATTGCTCTCCGAATACCTTACGTGTATTAAAATATGTATGATTATGGACCCTGGTTTCCTCGGTATACAAAAAGTCGAAAGCAGTGACATGATGGTATCTATATGCGTATACACGACCCTAAAAGTTCAACCTTCAGTCCAAGGTTCTCAAAGCGAGCACGAAAAGAAAGTAATCAAATACTTTCAAGCACGTTGGTGACTACATCGCGGGCATGGGGCAGAAGTCGGTAACGCCAGAAACACCAGCAACGGCGCCCGAGACACCGTACTTTAGCGCAGGGAGAGCATTGCGGTGCAGTTTGATCGCCCATACAATAAATATGTGCCACAGCGCGTGGGATCCACCACCAAGCCAGGCGAGGCGGGGTGAGTTGGTAGGAAGCACGCATTCCGGGAAGCGAGTAGCGTAAAAAAGGAGGCCAGCAATATACGACGCGACGGATGGGGTTATAGGCCCTTCATCCGCGAAAAGTCAGCTGTGGTTGAATGACGCGGATCACAAACCAAAATAGAGACGCACGCATGAATGCAAGGGTATCACGGAGAGAATAGAGTAAAGTCAGTTGAGCGAGAGGACCAAGCGTAATCAACACCGTCGTAGAGAGGAAGAAAATGATGCGCCATTTCTGCAAACGCATATCGTCAATCCATATCACCGAAAGAAAAACGTAACGGTAAAGACCTTGTTCTCGTTCTTGTCAAACCAGTCCCAGAAAGAAATGATGGTACCCGCAAGCCCATTTATTAAACACATGACAAGAAATACACCGCGCGTGTTCGTATTGCATTGAAAGCCATAGTAGATGACAGTGCCAACACTTCCACTGATTAGCCTATGGTGGAAAATATGTGAGAACATATGTAACTAGAAACAGAGGAGCGTTTAGCGTAGACCTACCAGGCAATTCCTACATAGTCTATTTTAGCGCACATAACCATACCTTTATGGTGGGCACAACCGGCCATGGTGTGCCACAGGACGCTGGTGAACAGTGTGAAGAGGGAAAAGATGGTGAATGCCAAGATGGGTGTATCTACGATGGCTGCCGATGCGAGGGGTATAGAGGAGCCAAGGAATGTAAGGATCACGTTGCCAGTCCACAAGAGAAGAGGAATAAGGTGCGTGTGGATATTAACTTGGGCGCGGTGCGCGAGCCGTCAGCCGTGATAGGTCATACTGAATGGAAGGTAGCACGTACGGGTCTCGTTATGCAATGCGAAAATTGACGCGATGATGAGAGGCCATTTACTCAGGGGAATAAACCTGAGGAGATACCAACCGAATGAGTAACCCACAGCGCACACGCTAGAATTCATGGGTACGAACCGGTATCCATGGATGACAAAGGGGTTATTCTGCCATGCCGTAGGGAGGTCACCGTATGTGATGAGTTTGGCACCGTGCACAGAACGCTCGATTGCACGTGCAATCTCCGTGGCCGCCCTTCCCATCGCATCCTCCGTTCGGCTCATGGCAGGCGCGTGCAAGACTGCGGCGAGACGATCGGAGGATAACATCGTGTCGATGAGTTCGGATAGCCTGGCCGCCGAGGGGAAAGACGGGAAACCCATGTGATAAGGAGTCTTGGAGGACGAGAGGTGGGCATGAAGGGACTTTAAACGAGCTGATAAAATGACTACATAGTGTTCGGGACGACGAAGATGGGGCATTGGCAATTCATGGAGGCGTGACGTTACTCGCTTGAGGTTTGAGGCATCTGACAAGTCATGCAGTCGAGCAGAAACATAACTCTCCACGAAGGTTGAGTCAAGATTGAATTCTGGCAGATGCGAACGAAGCTCTGCTTTGGTCTGTGTGAGAATTTCAAGCCCATCTTTAGCCCAAGCTCGGACCTCTTCAACCTTGAGTTCACCCCTGGTGATAGCCGCACCAAGGTCAAAATCTAGAATTGGCGATTCTAGTTGTGAAAGAAAGGTCTCTATATCCGCGAGGCAGGAAAGGACACTCAGGTGAAAAGAGGCGAACGCAGCGGCCGGAGAGATATCAAGAGCATCGAGGGAATGGGGTGGGGACTGAAATGACATACAAGGTGCCAGGGCTGAGTGGATGGACTGACGCCTATTTGCACAAGCAACTGGGGACAGTGCTGTTGTTGTCGTTGTTGTCGTCGTGGTAGTGATCATGTTTTAAGTTGTGCCCACGGCGCTCTGCTCACGCCTGAATGGAACCATAAACAAGCTAGATATTTTTAGTCAGCAGGCGGAACACACTCGGAACGGAATACTCATTCCGAGTCCTTCATGGCCACTACTGGTAGACTCCTCGTTGTTGGTCTTGGGAATCTTACTCACCCCTTCACTCGTCATAGGCAAGTTCTTTCTTTCGTGTGCACATCATGTCTTGTTTAGCCTCACCCTAGTATCGGTCAGCTTGCTTTGGATTCTCTCTCTACACGGCTCGGGATCCACCTTTCTCCGGATAACTCGAGAGGTGGCTACTACGCAGAAACCCAATTCGATATTCATGGAAAGCCGTTTATCATCGGACTTTACAAGACAAGTACGTACGTCTGCTCATGTCACCCATTTATGTTTCTTACCTCCTCGGGTTGTCCAATCAAGAGGCCGCCATGAACATTTCGGGGCCCCCTGTCTCTATGGCTCTCCAGAGGACTGCCCGCGTGCCATCCTCTCTTATCGTCATTCATGACTCTTTGGAGCATAAACCGACGTTTCTTTCACCAAAATTCGGAGGCTCCGCCAACGGCCATAACGGCATCCGTAGTCTCATTTCGGCCCTCGGGACTAAGGACTTTTACCGTCTCCGCTTGGGCATTGGGAGACCTGACTCTGATGTCGCGGATTATGTCCTTGCGAGACTTCCCAACTTTGAACGCCAGTTTTGGACCTCTGATGGCCCGGGCATCGATCTTCTTTGGGAGCAGATTCAGAAAATAGCTCTCCAGGTTGACCGAGTCTCCTCGTAACTCAGTTCATGCCTCATCTGCCTTTGTTGCCTACCGAGAGCTACGAGTAATGCCATAGATTCCGCGGTGTATACACTGTACGTACTCACACCATCCGCGGACCATGTGGTCGGGATCCATTTCTATTGGGATACTACATAGAAGAACTACGTATGCGCGCAGCTTCATGTGTGGCGCTCGGATTGCTTGCGATCACTATGGGCACTCATACTTCGTCCACGTCTGACAACGTCAGAACATGCCTACCCGGAACTGCGACTGACTACAATGAATACGTTTCATCTTGCCACTGCGACATGTTCACAGAACAAGGTTTCGTGCATTTCGATGTTATAAATATTCTGTATCGTATTAGGATTGCCTTCTACAAGGTGCAAGTACAATGGCTTTTTCTTCTTTTCTGGGTGTTCTTGCTGTCATTATTGCGGCCTGTAGCGTCGGTGTGCGTGCTCAGCCTTCCCCTGAGGTCCAGCGTAGGATCTCAGCGCTCTCAGCAGCTATTGAAGCTGCTTCCAGCGCCTCGATCATCGATTATACCACCTTTGTAAACCCCTTCATTGGGACTGGTGCGTGTCCTTCGACATACTCGCACATACTGTCAAAATACAAGACTCGTACTAGATAATTTTGGAGATGTATGGTTAGTGTCCTCTGCGCAACAAGATGCCCATATTCTAATCGATAGCTTTCGTGTGACGCAGCCCAGGAGCATCTGTCCCATTTGGCATGGTATGTCGCACGTCGCACTCTCCACCATGTCCGGGAAACAAAGTAGACCTGGGCCGGAAAAACATGAATATAGGTAAAGTTCAGCACAGACATGACGGGTTATGCTCCCGCTGGTGAGATGGATCGCTCCCGTCTCCAACGACTTGATGCCTAACAGTAAATAGGCTACGTCACCGACAATGCTCAATTTATTCGAGGCCTTAGCCCACTCCACGATAGTGGAACAGGTTCTTATTCAGGTTCGCCAGTGACACGACATGGCCCATCTCATCACTTTGATCGGAGGCAACGTGAGTAGTTTTCTGCTGCTGCTTTTCCCTCCTACACAAATTACAGTTATTGAAATCGATTTGCAGACGACTTTCATCAACCGACTAGATCACTTTTTTAATGCTGGCTACTACTTGCCCGGAAACGAACCGTCTTTCCAGGTATCGCCTCGCGCCCCAAAAATCTCGTAGAACCCTGACCGTCGAGTGATGTGGACAGACGCCAATAGGGTACCACTACGCGAACGCACCAGCAAGCTCTGTCGACGCCATCCGGAATGCCGTCTTTACAAACTTTGACATGAGTACGTTCTGCACTATATCCTCCCCTAGCCGCTATTGCTCACATGCAATGCGGTCATCTTAAGCCGCCGGCGGATTACCAGGCAACGACGACCAAGCGGCCATGGCGACGCTACTAAGTTGGCACCTCCTCGGTCTCTACCCCGGTATGTACTAGTAACCCGGTTCACATTTCCTTATTTTTTTTACTTTTATTTTAAATTTTCGGTTGGGTTGGTCGACGTTTTTGTTACAGTGCCCGGGACGAGCGAGCTCCTAGTCTCCTCACCTATGGTGCCTAAATATAAGGTACACAATCGGTACTTGAACACGAGCACGACGGTCACGGTAGCCGGATTCGACGCGCGCTCTGTGAACGGGACGGTCCCGCGAGGCGCGGCGGCATACGTACAGAGCGTGCAGATCAATAACGTCACACAGGCATCGCGCTGCCACTTTGATTTTTACGATACTTTCCGCGTCGGCGCCGACATTGTCATCACCGTCACGGCGGACAGGGAGGCAGGGGATAACTATGGCGCGTCGGTCCCACGGTCGCTCTCGACTGGTGGGTTTGCGATAACAAGATGAGTCTGCATCTTTGTTACACTCCGCTACTTGTACTCGTAGAGTAGTATATATGTAACACGATGGTTAAAACACAAACAAGACCGTAATCAAAATGGTTCGTAAAAGGTTCAAGAACACATTGTAATACATTCTGGAGGTCGTCATGACAAACCATCCGTACAAGATAAATACGAGGGTGGCGCGCCGAAAACAAACCAGATTCGAGCACGCGCCTCTATAAGCATACCCAAAAAAAGAGGAAAGATGTGATGGATGTGTCGGTGTTGTCATGAGACAGGCAACTTGACATTGAGAACGCCTTCGTTCACTGGATCTACCTCTGTCTCTATTCTGTGTCTTTTTCACGACGAAAATTAGTTAGCCTTGATAGAAGCAGAGTAGGGAAGACGACGCACTGTTCCATCGCACTGATAAGCGCGAGTCTTAACACGGGAATCCCCCTCTCTGAATGGTTCCCGCGTCCACAAATAACGCGGAGGCGTGCGTCGCCTGCAACCAGGGCGTCACGAATCGCAATCTCCGTTCTCCGAATCGCCTCTCTCGTTTTGAGACGATGTACGTCGATCGTACGTTCCTCTTGCTGGACATTATGCGCTGTCATCCACCAAAGCACACACACGCACATGAGAACAACATCCTGGGTAACAAGGGAAAAACGACCAAGACATACCCTTGAAAAACCGTTCCGCAGCTCGCCGATGAAGATTCATCGCGCGTTCGTTGGCCTCTTCTTGCTCAACTTTGTACGTGATGGCATCCCCATAGCGTTTCTCGCTGAACGCCCTCTTCTGCTCCGCATGCAAGCGATCCCGCTCTTTTTCCTCTTCTTTTGCCTGTTCCCTGAGCAAGGTCGCCCTTACGATAATCGAATTGCGATTGCCACCCGAGATGATGCTCGACCTGGCACTGTCTTTGTCCCATTGATCAGGATTACGTACAGCGAGCTTCTCCCTACCCCACTCCCTCGGCTGCACGGTGGGTGGTGGTGGTGCCCCTTGTTCGTCAAAGGGCGGCGGTGGGTCCGGATCCACATCTAAATGGTCGTCGCCGTCGCCGAGCGGCTCAGCTTCAGGTTCGATAATTTCCGGGAGCGAGTCGATGTTGGTAGGGGGAAGCGTGTTGGTAGAAGCCGGATAACCGCTGGCTGTCCTGCTGAGCTCTGGCAGAGGCGGGAGCATGTCAACGTCAGTGGTGACAGGAAGTGCGAACGAGGCCGGTTCGCCGTTGGCTATCTTGCTGAAGTCTGGCAAAGGCGGGAGCGAGTCAATATCAATAGAGACGGGAAGTGTGGACGAAGGCAATTCGCCGCTGCTGGTCATGCCGCCACCGAGTTCTGGCACAGGCGCGATGATGTTCGGTGGCACGGGTCGAGGGGTGGGGGGATGTTGTCCGCTGTGGAAATCGAGTTGTTGATCCTCGTAGAGGTCATCGTCATTGTCTTCGTAGATGGGTGGTATCTCAGAGGCGGGCGGGACGACCTCGAAGCTGACGGAGGAGGTTGAGGATGGCTTTAGGGGTCGGCCCGCGGCACGGAGTGCGCTGGGTGGGAGAGAGGTTGCCGGGACTGGTCGACGAAAGGTAGAAACGGACGGAATGGAGGTGTCAGTGGAGATTGACGGGGAGGGATAGCCGGGGAAGTTGCCTGGCACGCTGTGCCTGCGGCGTTGGGTTGGGGGCACTGATGTAGATTCTGCAGGGTTGACAGGAGGGGTCTCGTGGAAGCGTACGCGGGAGATGGCGGCAGAGGCGAGTGGGATTTTGAGCGAATTCCAGTCAAAATGGCGGATGTAGCGGCGGGTGCGACGATAAAACCTGCGGAGGTTCTTGTCATACCAAAATGCGGGGGTGACGTCGGAGATGATGAAGCCGAGACCTGTCCAAAGGAGGACGATGGTGAGCCGGTGAACGCTCTCTGTGAAGAGGAAGTCGACTAGAAGGCGGAAGCCTAGGCCGACATAGGGGTCGACAGAGGTGGGCCATTTTTCGACGAAATGATAGAGGACAGCACCCTCCCAAAGGCCGATGAGGGAAGCACCGACTCGAAAATTACGATGCGAGGCGGCATCTATTACGAGACGAAGAGCAAAGCCTAGACTGATCGCGAATATGCTGTCCATCGGAGAGAGGAGCAGATAGGCATAATGAATTAAATGGGCGTACATGTACGGGGTGTGTGTAATGTGTGGTGATGACCACGAGGCAAGGTGAATACAAACAAAAACAAACCATTGAATTGGTTGTGGCCAGTTACACAGAAAAAAACAACATATATGCTGCAGCTACTAAGCAAAATCCAGAATCTGAACTTTCCCATCGCGTCTACCGATGGCAATCCGTCCAACCGTATCTTCAAGCGATGAAGTTAGTATCCGATATTTCCGCTCTTGAATCTCCCCTGGCCCAACCCGAGATTTATACAATCCATTCTTCCGGATCACCAATACATTTTCCCACCGAGCTGGCTGCGATTCCCGAGCCGGAATGAGATGACTCGTCGCATCGAAACCCACGAAGCATCGAACCGGGAACGTGCTGTGGCTACATGTCAGGTTCTGAGTCTCCATCCAGAATCCTTTCCCATTCTGCCCGATCACGAGATTACTGCACGAAGGTGGGACCTGTATCGTCTGCGCAGGTCGCACGGGAAGAGTACATGGGCTATCTGTTGGCCTAGGGCGCCGCACTGTGTCCTGCTCGTCATGAATTTCATTTTCCGCCGCCTGCTCAGCGGAGGCGACTGGACGGGGAAGGAGGTCATATCTCCGAATCGAGTGGCTGTCGTCCGTTGTGACTCGCATGAGAATCGTGACGGGATTAAACTGCCAAGCTTCCCGTTCCTTCTCTGTCATCTCGTGAACGATGATAACAGCTTCCCTCGCAGGATCCTGCACATGCAGAAAAGCTCCAAAAGTACTCGCGCCCGGCACCGCACGCCCAGTCTCGTCAAACCTCGGGGTTGGTAACAACTGTATGTGCGATTGGCGCACGATAACCAAATGGTTCCGAACAAGTCGGACCGTCAGGACGCTATCGGGCTGGTCATGGCAATGATTTCAGAAACATGTCCAAAGGCAGCAAAGGTGAGGGCTAACCGTGGGAGAGGGATGAATGTTTCCAGAGTTCATCGAGAAGAAGTGACCATTTCGTTTCCAATTCCACAGTATTACTGGGTCTCCAAGGAGAGCCAAATCGCCATACAAACGTGCTACGGGAGGGATGCGACGCTGCACATTTCGCCCCAAAAACTCAGATCCTAGTGTTACGAAGGAACCATGGAACTTATCCAAGGACCAGACTTCGGCCGTGATTTCGTACACCGTGGGCCTTAACAGAAAAGTGTGGCTATGAGGACAGCTGGGGGACAAAGACGAACAAAAACAAAGCTTACATCCCAGCAAGTCGGGAGAACATGACAAAGAGCATGGCTTCATTATTAGGGTCATCATTGACGACAAGCCCGTCGATAACACAGTCCGGAAGGTAGCGTTCCGCAACGAGGAAGGCTTCTGAACCTTCAAAAGGGATTTCCCAACAGGCAACACGGTTCTGTTCAACCGTAACAAGGAGCTCGCCATTGTAACCTGGCGGGAAAATGACATGGGAGATGGGGTGGGGATGAACGGTGGAAAGTTGGAGTGAGGAAGCCTCCTCTGGAGTCGATTCCCTAGCGGAGAACTCTACATTTCGCTTTGAGTGGGGATGAGATGAGGTCCAGTTTCTGTGGAACCTGGAGGCATGAATGGCGCGGACTTCCAGTTCTTTGGCTGAGAGATATTTGAGATCAGCGATGAAGGCCGGCACAGGCAATCTCCTGTCGATGACATGATGCTTGAGCACATCTGACCATACCCAGCGTTGCCTGGTGACGGATGAGAAACGTTTTGATGTCTGTGAAGGAGTCAGAGATCTAGTAAGTCCGATTAAGCCGAGTCATATCGTGGGTGCGTACCATTCTAAGTGCGAGGATATCTTCGACATCAATGAGACTAATCACGAGAAGCAATACATCATCCGGAAGCGACGTCAAACCGGCGCCAGGACGGGGCGATGTGATCGAGGGAGTGGATATCGACTTTGAGATGAGGATGTCCAACATGTTAGGATCTTGAAAGCAATCTTCGAGGTCAAAGTGGCAAATATCCAGCACAAGTTGAGTCATGATGTGAGTGTAAGAAGAAAATAGGACTAGGAAACTGAAAAAATAAGGAGTGGGAGGGGAGGGTGGTTATACAGATTATTGGGGGATCCGTACTGGACAAAGGACCCGTGGAGGACAAGAAGTGGCCCGAAGACAAGCATTCCCCCCAAAAAGGAAGTGTCAGGGTCCACCGTCCACCGGTCCACGTGCTCAGTTGTTCTCATAAATAAGGCTAATTAGCCCTTTTCAGGCACTTCTTTTTGTTTGTCAACCACACACTCCTAACTCCATTCGTCATGTTTCCTCAACTCGCTCTTTCTCTCCTCATTCTCCTAGGCGCCAGCTTGGTCACAGCCCATCCATCTCGCCCTTCTCCCGTCTATTATCCACGTCGTCTGCAGAACGCGCCTCCCTATGTTCAGCCGTATCACCCAGGCCTTGCCATCCCCGCTAAGCCACCTTATGCGTTCTCTAGACGTTTCATCAAGGATGCCGATTACGGTTCTGGCCCCAGCTCTCTCGCCTTCTTAGATAAATCTCCGCCGCATAAACGACAGCTGGATTTAGGCAATGCGCGCTCTACCGTTATAGAATCTGACGACCTCAACGAACCGCTACAGCTACGTTGACGCCCACTTGACGTGTATGTTAGAGTTGCTTCTACATCACTCTGTATCTCAGTTCCATTGGCTTGGTGTCTCCCCCGATCTGTCTATGAGACGACGTGCGCAGAGTTTTGTGACTTTCCTATCCTGTATCCAGTATGGCGACATATCATGAGATAAATGTGGATTTCATACCCTCTGCTGTGTGAAGGTCATATCTTGATAGTAGAGAGGTTGCCCATCATGACGCCGCACAGGTAACAAGCGGCTCGTTGCAACTGGCTGGGTAATGAATCAGACGGTCAGCTCCCGAGGCATCGAGTCGGCAGCGTCAACGGCTTCTCTATGCATCGGCCCAGAAGCTTAAGAAGTGTTTTACTAGCGTGAGTTTCATAACGGCACAGAATCAAAATACCGCCCGCTCGAGGTAATGCGATAGCCTTCGTTGTCCCACTTGCATCAGGAGAAATCAGCGCCGTGGCCCTCACCCCGTGTCTTCATTCCAGATCCAGCACAACCCGACGCTTCCGGTGACCTACTAGCGTGCACACGCCGCCCGCAGACTTGCCAAAAGCTCTTGCGTGGGTGTAGTCATCCCACCACAGCGTTTCACCGAAAACTGAACACTGACTGAAGGCCCCTCCTTTATCAGCCAGAATATGTCAAGCAACGACGGATTGTCGCTGTCGGTGACCTCGCCCCACCCCTCTAAACCCACTCACCTCGGCGGTAGTCTTGGTTGTGTTGGTGCAAAAGTACACTCATCGCGCCAATTACCAGCGCTGGTGCTGGTGCTGGTGCTGCTGGTGCAAAAAGAGGGCGGTCGCTGAACGCTGCACATCAGCGAAACGACACACTAGTCCCACTCGTTGTGCCCCCCTTTCTTCTCTCCCCCCCCCCCACTGCCACCGCCACCATCGGGAAGAGTATATTCGCGGGAAGACAGGACGTCGATACGATACAGTACATCGCAACCCAACAACCCCCGCCACCGCGAAACAGTCAACGCGCCATCCGGAAGTGGCCGACCACCTTTGTTGCCCCCACATACGTCTGTTGCCCCACATGCCTGACTGCTCAGCGCTCACCAACGCACCACTCAATCCTGCCTGCGCCATAAAGAGACTTATGACCAGCTCAGAGCTCGAAGGGTCGCACGGTTGGGGAACGCGCCGTGATCACCGGCTATGGTTCACCAACGCATACAGGACAGCAGGTGCTTGGAGATCAGAAGGGAAGAGCTATGGGTAGTGGAAGGAGGTCATATTGCAGGCTATTTGAATGAACAGAGAGTAATTGTTGCACTTTTTTGAACAGTACACGTGTCAATCAATTACTCTCGAGGCTATACACCCTGCTCACATGCTCGTTTTGTGAGATCGGCATCAGACGCGCAGACTGCGCAGGATGTCAAACGGTCAAAGCACACAATTCACTACTTTACAGAAGTTCTTCACTACGATCAGGAAAGGTACATAAAGAAAGCAATAAAAACCAACTTGGGCCTGACAAACTTTGTTTAACGGTCCTGTATATTGCTCAGGAGACGGAGGATGTTGAGGAAGAGGTTGATAAAATCGAGGTAAAGGCTAATCGCTCCCATGATGTACTCATCAGGGGAGAGGCGGTTATTGATGAGGTATGTGTCGTAGACGACGTAACCGCTGAAGAGCAGAGTACCTCCAATTGCAAATATAAGATTGAGAGTCGAGCTGAACGGGATGAACACGCCAACAAGGCCAGTCATGACTGCCGCATAATGAGATCGAGGGTTTGGGGTAGCAAAGGAACAAACTTTACCCATAGCAAGAAGTCCGCCGAACAGCCATGGCCCCAAGCCAGAGAAGTCATACTAAAAGCATATCATCGTACATGTGTCGGAGTGCACGGAATAATTCAATTACCTTGCTCTGTAATGTGAAGAGTGTCAGGCCAAGGAATACACCGGTCGTGATGAGCAGCGCCTGAAGGACGATAACATTGTCATAGAAGGCGGTGACGACGCCAAGGGTGAAGGCCTCCATGAGGGTAAAGACTGAAAGGAGAATGACGTTGAGAGGGTGGCTGTGGCGCTTCCAGTACAGGAATCCTAAGACGATGAGAGTCCCAAAGAGGGGTAAATAGAAGGACCAGGCGCTGTGGTATTGTCGGTGAATGTAGGAGAAGCAGGGACGAGAGGGACACTAACTGGGTCTGAACCCAAGACACGGCTGAACTGGATTGGGACAGCAGACCACCCACGATAGTGGTAGCGAGCTGATCCAGAGACATAAATAAAACGGAAATGCAACCGCAAATAATACTCACAATCTGGGCAACTGGGATGAAGGAGAACATCAGTCATACCGAGATGGTAAAATTGGTAGTCCTGGGACGCACAAAGGATGGTATAGACCTTTCGAACGAAAGCGTTTCGAATTTCAACAGAGCTCTCGATCACGGTGACACCATACTGTGTAGAAAGATCAAAAATGGATGGGTCGACATGGATCAAAGGACGACAGACCTTGAAATCGTCAGGAAGATCGCCTGGTGCAGGTTGGTTGAAAATGCCAGCACTTGAACCTGGTTCGTGCTGATACCCTGTGCCAGAATACAATGGAGCAGTTGGAGACCTGGGAGAAGGAGAGGTTGAACCGTAGGAAGGGGGTGGGATTGGAAACTGGCTCATAGTGACAGCTGTCGGTGAGAAGAGAATGGCCAAACGAGGTGAGTCAAGCACTTGTGGCGTATATGGATTATATAACAATTCCCACGACGGTATATGCAGTCCCCCGCTGTGGACTTGGGCTCAGATCTCAGAGGTGGCTCCCTCGATGCTTGATGTACATGTCTCGCAATACTTTAATTCTTAGACACTCCAGTCGTGCAGCCCAGATTACACGCTCCGACCGCTATTCCATTATCCACAAGTTCTTCACCCGCCCGCTCCTTTCTACATCTCCAACCGAGGTCACACGATCCGCCTCTATTTGGTCTCCCAGCCGCCCCTCGCTGCTTTCTCCTTCCCTTCGTCTCAACTTCCACTCTTCATGTCGTGCGCGTGACAGTCGTTCCTCCCACCATACTGCGCCTCAAAACCCAGGACCACAAGAACCTTTACGACAATCTACTCCCATTGATCACCCACTCCGTCACGATTTACATCTCAATACTACATCTATTGACAACAACTATGCGCCCTTTTTCCGCCGACTTGCGCAGTCTCTGCCACATGTTTCTAGACCCTCTCGCGATGATTTCCTCTATGTCGCAAATGGATTTGTTCAACGCATGCGCGTCCGTGTTCGTTGGTTTTTCATTCGGAATTTCCGCAAATTCAACGCAGACGACATCTCCGCCTTTGTTACCTGGTTCTTGGTTGGCCAGGGACTCTGGATTTTGATCGGAACGTCAGTGGTGTTAGCGCTGCATGTTTCCTTCATATACTTATTTTTTGTCATTCAGGACGACTTTCTTTTCTGTCGTTTTTGCAGTAGCAAACAGCCTTCGCCTGCAAGGTATTTGTATGTTCTCTCACGTGGCGGTACAGGGCTGAGAACAGATTATTTAGCCTACGTCGCTCGTGCGATTAGTGATTATCTCACTTCTGAAACAGGCGTCACTATCATCTTCGAGTCTGCTATCGTGCCAAAATGGAAAGACTCCCGTATATCGTTCAAGAATGTGTATATCACAAGGCGACCGAGGGCCGACGCCAACGACTTAGACGAAAGCGGGCGGGCTGTTCATGCTGCTGCATTGGGTTACGATATTAGCAATCATCCCGCCAACCATAGGATAGACGATGAAGAGGACGGTGTCGATAAGTACCAGCATTCGGTCGAAGACATTACGTGGTCTATGTTCGACTTCAACGTTGATAGCATTGATGTTACGCTAAGCCTCTGGCGCTGGCTCGATGGCAAAGGTCTCGTCAAGGATGCTGTTATTAAAGGTGTCCGCGGTGTCCTTGGTACGCGTTGCTCATCATCCTTTCGTACCTTCTTACCGTTTTTAAGATCGACGCTCGGTTCGGTGGTCTCCTGACCTTGATCCAGCCTCGTTTCGTCACATAGCCCAGCAAGGCGACTTTGAGCTCGAATCACTTACGTTGGAAGATGTTCTCATCAACGTATACCAGCCTGGTGGTTTCCGTCCCTATACCTTTTCGATTTTCCGTGCAGATGTTGGCGTGTTGCGCAAGCAGTGGCTGTTCTATGACTTTTTAAAGTCAGAAGGTGTCGTAGGACAGTTCGACAACTGTTTGTTCAGTTTGCACCGCCCGCAGAGTATTGGGAGGACAAATGAACAGGATGCCAAGGATGGCGGATGGTCCACAATGGTGAGGATCCTTTCATCACACTTTTTTGATAACCACAATAGTTCTAGTCACGATTCCGGATTGATGGTGTTAACATCGACCATCTACAAGTGATGACCACTGAAGAAGGCCCCATCTCCTGGATCACTTCTGGTAAATTAGATGCGGTCCTGGACATAAAGTTTCCACGGGACCCCGACGCCGACGCGCTTAACGTGCTCATAGACGCACTTGCTACCACAGCTGTCGCAGTTGTCACAGAACGTATCCCAGGACAACGTGAGCTTGCCAAACCGCCCCTATCCGTGCCTCAAAAGCATGGTGAAGGCGACGGACAAGAACAGGACAAAGTTGTAATCGAAATCGATCTGCGATTCCGAGACTTGAAGGCTGCAGTGCCCATATGGACCAATGAGCTCAGTTACAGTTCGAACGCACTCATTCGGCCGATCGTAGCATTCATGAAGTGATTCATTGTTGTGTTATGAAGCGATTATGGGAATGCTGAACTTTTTCTAACAGTGCCAACCGTACATTGATCCCGGTTCACTGTCGGGTTGTTAAGGGCTTGTCGCACTTTGATGGTTCTTGGACGGTACGTTTCAATCGTTACAGCTTGTACCGTCTCTTACGACGAAGTTGCTCTAGATGTGGGAAAGTGAGTAGCTATTATGGATCATGAAACCGCGTTTGGCTTTTCTTTACATGATGCATCGCTATAGCCGCTCTTATGGACGATATCGCTCTCAAAGTCTACGACGCTTTTGCGTATCATGTTACCCAGGCTAACTTCAATCACCGTGTCAAGACGGTCAGCCTATGGAGTTTGCAGATGACTGCTAGTGCTGTACTCGCCGCTCTGCGGACCGTCGTGGACCCAGTGTCCGTGCAAGTTCGTGATCTATACCGGGACACAGCGGTAGCCTTGGACGCCGGAATCGCCGATGCGATAGGCGCGCCTCTCGCCTCGTAAAAGAAAAGGCTTGCGCCGCCTTCCGAGGGGGAGGACCGCCTCGAAAAGTAGCTTAGAATCTATACACATATACATGTCATGTCTATTCTCTCCCGCCGCACAACTCACAATAAACCCCTCCACTCCAGTTTGTTGCTACAGGCCACAAATAGTGTTATTACCGTATTCGAGCCGACTCTGCTCGCTGCCTGACCCTCGTACGGGTAGCTCTCACAGCCTTAACCCGGGATCGTGATTTCGCTCGTGGAGTGAGATCTCACCGTCTGGTCTTTTGTTAGCCCCCTGATCGTGGCGGCCTGACACTTCCATTACCATCGGGTGTACCCAGTTCCCCGAACTGGGGTAGGCCCTCATGAACAATGTTATTGTTCGCTTTTCTGTTGCGCCACTCAGCTTTTTTCAGGTAAAAAGTCATAAAGCTAAAATAAAAAAAAAAAAAAAGCTACATTCACAAATGAATATTGATCGATTGATCACCTACTTGTTGCTTTT
>QFDW01001527.1:0-10739 GCA_003315895.1 Lactifluus rugatus | reverse complement strand
ACCTTAGCTTCGGGGGTGAGGTGACTACTGACTATTGACGATCAGACCAACGTCCTCTTAGAGTGCCGGGGGCGGGTGGGGGCCCCCCGCCCTTCATAAATGGCTCGCTCCTCCAGATCCGTCCATTAATTATAATACCGCACGCGACATTCACCACGTGGTTTACTCGAGGCGAAGCATTTAAACGTCGGAAATCTTCAGGTTCAGAGTCCTTACTATGGATTCATGGAAAAGGTATATCCCTTCTACTTTTAGTGTGTTATCAATGGCAACTCTTAATTCACCCCGTCTGGCTTGGTAGCGGGATCTGGCAAAAGCATCCTTAGGTACGTTGCTACCCAACCTTCTGGATCTAAGAGAATTCATATTTCGGTCCAGTTCCCCGATCATCCACGAGACAAAATGTATCTCGCACGGAAGTGCATCATGCATAGCCTACTTTTTTTCGACTTCAAGGACGAGGCGAAGCAGGATATCCGTGCTTTACTTTCATCATTTCTCGTCCAACTATGCGATCAATCCGATTCATGCTTCAAACTTCGTACTCCACACACGGTGGTACACAGCAGCCTAGTGAGGATGCACTTTCAAGCTGCCTCAAGGACATGATTTTTGGTTCTGGACAAGTGCCTATTTATGTTTTCGTTGATGCTCTGGACGAATGCTCTGACATTTCGAAGAAGACCGGGGCTCCACGCCCACGTCGAAAGGCCTTGCAGGTTATGAGAGAACTTGTCGAACTACGCTGCTCGAATCTGCATGTATGCTTAACCAGTCGTCCTGAGGCCGACATCCGAAGTGTCCTTGAACCATTAACGTGTTTCAAGGTTTCTCTTCATGACCAAGACGGACAGAAGGAGGATATTGCTGAATACGTGCGCTCTGTCGTTTACTTGGATGAGGAACAGGAGATGAGGAGATGGAGACCGGAGATTAAAGAGCTTGTTATCAAGACATTATCTGAGAAAGCTAATGGAATGTATGGGTATTCCTTCATAATTATTCATAACACTTGTTCAGACTGTCATGTAGGCTTCGCTGGGTTGTATGTCAACTGGAAGCTCTGCGGAATTTCCTTGCACGGAATGTGGAGCGTGTGCTCGGAGAATTGCCGAAATCTCTCGATGAAACGTATATCCGTGTGCTGGAGGGAATCGATGAGGCCAACCGAGACGATGTCTATCGTCTGTTGCAGTGTCTCGTGGTAGCAATCCGGCCTCTCCGTGTCGATGAGCTTGCCGAAATCCTCGCGGTCGACTGTAACGACGCTGAAGGAGTTCCGAAGTTAAACCCGGATTGGCGATGGGAGGATCAAGAGCGAGGACTTCAGGCGGCATGCTCAAGTTTGATCTCGATTGTCGACACGGGTCGGTCACGGGTTGTGCAGTTCTCGCACTTCTCTGTGAAAGAGTTCCTGACCTCGGATCGCCTCGCCTGTTCAAGTAAAGATGTCTCCCGGTATTATGTTTCCCTCGAACCTGCCCACGTGACCCTTGCACAAGCTTGCTTAGGCATCCTGCTGCGCTTGGACGGTAGCACTGTCAAGTTGATCCTTGATATGTATCCCCCTGACGAGGACATGCGTATCTCCGACGACGAGGGCATCCCCTACGAGGACGAGGGCCCCCGGGCCCCCTTCAATCCCTACGAGGATGGGGGTCCCCCCTATGACTCGGAGGATGATGGCCCCCCCCAATGAGGACAATTGTGCTTCCAACGAGGAAAATGAATTCCCCGATGAGAATGGGGATATCCCTGACTGCCAGTGGGACGCGGACAGTATTGAGGTGCTCCCTCAACTGCCAGTCTGCGTCAATTTTCCACTGGCTAGATATGCTGCTCAGCGCTGGGTCACGCATGCCCAGTTCGAAAGCGCGTCGTCATGCGTACGGAAAGGGATGGAACTTCTCTTTGACCCGGACAAACCGCAATTCTCGGCGTGGCTCAAACTGTTTGACGTGAATAAGTATATCTACGAGTCTTCAACTCTGGGCCTTGAACCTTTTTTCTCCGGGACCGAAGGGAAAGATGGATCTCCCCTGTACTACGCCTCGCTCTGTGGATTTCATGATCTGGCAGAATACCTCATTTGCAAATATCCCCAGGATGTGAATGCCTTTGATGGTCACTTTCTAACACCACTTTTG
The DNA here is from genome assembly GCA_003315895.1 of Lactifluus rugatus. NCBI lineage: Eukaryota > Fungi > Basidiomycota > Agaricomycetes > Russulales > Russulaceae > Lactifluus > Lactifluus rugatus. Next base: position 8,592 of record QFDW01001527.1, on the reverse strand, counting down.
CAGCATTGGCGGAGAATCACCTGCAGATTGCACAGTCACTCTATCAATGTGGCGCAGAAGTGGGCATTCGGGGGCATCATGAGATGACTGGGCTGCACAGCGCGTCGATGGCTGGTCATCCTGAACAGGTGCAGTGGCTCCTTAACCGCGGTGCAGATGCGAATGCCCAGGACTCGTTCCGCTACACTCCACTGCATCGGGCAGCTGAGAGAGGACACCACAAGGTGGCTCGGATACTACTCGATCACAAAAGAAATGCCGATGCCAATGTTCGGGATAAGGTAGATGTGAACGCAAGAAATATGGTTCAGAGAACCCCGTTGCATGAAGCCTCTCTCCACGGGAAATGCGAGGTTGCACGAGCATTGCTTGAGCATGGTGCGGATGTAGAGGCGGAGGACCTTTGGCGGATTACTGCGTTCCAGCTTGCGTCAAGGTGCGAGCATCGCGATGTCATGGCATTGTTGTCAGAACATGGTGCCACGCATTGAAGGGAAATCGTAGTGAGTGCGTGCCGTTTACAGACCTACTCTACGGTTACCTTAATAAGTTTATGAGCCCTAGCTTGCTTTTGCGCCATTTATGCCTGACAATACATCGCTACTCGTAATTGCTCATTTATCATGTAGTGAGACCCAAATGCCTTTACGGCAAGTTTTGACTCGCGACTGAGCTCCCGAGTGATTCAGAGGTGTGAGGGATCATAACATGGACCCCACCAATATCGAGAACCGAACAGCCCAAATGGACGGATAGACCTCGAAGAATTGACAGATCGTTACTACCACGGCAGCTTCTCCAGAGTTGAAGTTGCTGTTTGGTGAGGTGGCATTACGTCGTTGTCGGTCACGCTCAGGCTGGCTGCGTGGTTCAAGTTATGTCGTCTTCTGAATCGATGATAATCAAACTGGGTAAACAGACCACAATGGGAGGCGTAAACAGACCTGCTTGTCATCGAGAACGAGTCTCAACTTGAACCTGAGTCATTGCTATTGTCTCTCAAACGTAACAAACCTAAAGCCTTTCAAAGTTCGACCAGCCAGTCTCGCCGTGATCGGCCTGGCATAAGGTACCTTCAGTTTCCAAGCTTGGAAAAGAACTGAAAGTCCGCATCGGGCTGCTAACTTGAACAAAAATGTCGGGTACTACTGTACCGTGACACAGATGCTCCTTTCCTAGAACTCGAATCGTGCGTTTCGGGTCAATCAATCTATCCAAAACGTGGCGTATCAGGAACGATTATGGTGTCCAAATGGGCAGCGCAGACGGACTTGCCATAAGCGACAGCTGGTCCTTCGAACGTGAGAAACGCAAATCATGACTCGCCATTCGCATCGCATCGCGAACGATCGCATAGGCGTTGACTTGAAAATTTGCTGTATTTCGAAAAGTACTTCCACAAGCCTTCTGGCCAAGAGAAAGAACAAAAAATTACGCCCCACCACACATTCAGAACGTTAGCAAAGCGTTCGATGAGATTGGCAAATAGTAGGGAGTAGAGTGAACGAGATCAAGTACTAGTACCGTCTGTTGTATTCTACTGGAGCCTAAGCCGGCCACAAATATCTTGCATGTACAAACGTTGTCGGGATCGTGAGAAATGGCCTTCTCTCTTCAAAAAAAATTGTGGTGAGTCTCGAGAGTACAAAGCTGTGCGTGGTACAGTACAAACTTTCCACATGTCTGGTGAATACGTACTGGATGTGCTATGTTATAAAAATAATATCAATCAGCTCAAGATCCAAAACAGGGAGGGGGGGAAGCATCAAACAATATACTCGACGCAGATAATAACTAGCTACAGAATGTGAACAAAGCATAACCGCCAAGACCAAAAAATCACCTCGCATACGGGTGGAATCCGTGCTGTCCACGATTCGTGATCCGAGCAGGCCCTGGGCCCTGGTTCATCCCTGGACGACCTCGTCCAGCACCCAACATGCCCATGTTTTGTCGCATGCCCATACCCATGCCGCCTCCAGCCATCGCAGCAGCATTCCCCGCCATCCCTCCCGCAACCATCCCTCCTCCCATACCCCCGCTCGCACCTCCCATACCAATTGGGCCCATCCCAAGGCGCATCCCGCCCATAGCGCCCCCCATGCCCATATTACCACCCATGCTGCCAGCAGTGGCTGCCATCGGTGTCATACCACCTACGCCACTACTGCCCATACCGCCCATACCGCCCATGCCAAATCGGCCCATACCCATACCCATACCCATCATTGGGTTGAAGCCTCCCATCATGCCCATGCCTCCTCCCATCATGGCACCGTAAGGAGTGCCCATTCCATTCATCATACGTTGGTACATCATGGACATGTCGCCTGCACCGGCGTTGTTCATGGTCATAAATGGCATAGCACCGCCCATAGCCGCGGTATTGCCGACCGCTTGACCGGCGTTGAAGCTGCTGTTTGGTGAAGCAGCATTATGTCGTTGTTGATCACGCTGGCTGCGTGGCTGTGCCGTCTTTACTTCAATCTGAATCGAGGGGAGAGGGAATCAGATCCGGACCAGGTAAAGGGGAAGCATAAAACAGACCTGCTTATCATCGAGAATGAGTCCCAACTTGCCAACAAGCTGAGAGTCGTTGCTGTTGTCCTCAAACGTGACAAACCCAAAGCCTTTCGATCGGCCGGTCTCACGATCGACCATAACCGTGGCGTCAACCACCTTTCCGAATTTGGTAAAGAAAGCACGCATAGAGTCTGCGGTCGTTTGGGGTGCTAACCCTCCGACGAAATATCGGGTATTTCGCAGATGTTCCTCTCGTGGAATTGCGCGTTTTGGGTCAATCTGTCCAAAAAAACGTGGCTGTATCAGTAACACGGGTGACGTTCAAAAAGGGCAGCATAACAGACGGCCTTGCCATCCAGGAAATGTTCCCGGACCATCACAGCGTTGACCGAAGCTGGATCTTCGAACGTAAGGAACGCAAACCCGCGTGACTTGCCATCCGCGTCCCGGACGATCGTACAAGCGTCGACTTTGCCAAATTCGGAAAAGTAATTTCGCAAGCCCTCTGGTTAAGAAGAAAAAACAAGAGGAGAAACCGATCACGCGCCGCCACCACACATTCGGAAAGTTAGCAAAATGTTCAATGACATTGGCAAAAAAAAAAAGAGTAGAGTGAACGAGATAAAAAGTACCATCTGTTGTATCCCAGGATAAGCCGCCGACAAACATCTTGCTGTAACGAGGTGGCGCATAGTAACCGGAATGGAGGTAATCGACAGAGGTGGAGAGATGCACAGTGGAGCGTAGGCGTAGGCAAAGCAAAGCGACATAGCGGAGAATAGGAGTAAGTTTTGACATCTTGGTAGCAAGATATGGAGTAAGGGAGATGAAGAACAGAGAGTACGTGAGATGCGCGAGGCGCGTCCAAGCTAGCCATAACATCGGGGGGTAAAACGCATGTAGCAGAGGATCGACTCGTACGCGTGGACACTAGCGCTAAGTATCTGACGCACTGTTCCATAGACACGACTACCAGGGGAGGAAAAACCATGGGGCACACACCGCGCCCCCAATCCCATACAAACACGACGGGCAACAAAAAAAGAAATAAGACCGAGACGGAGAGAAGCACGCACCCTTCATCTTTCATCTCTGAAGGTCTAATCGGCCGGTCAGAAGCAGCAGAAGCACCGGCGGCCGCAGAACCAGACGGAGCGCCGAGCTGGTTAAACTGCGCGAGACGGGCGGCATCGAGACGCCCTCGTTCCTGGCTGGGCGTCTGGCGGTACGACGACGAAAATTGCTCTGCCACTTGCGCCGAGTAGGACAGAGGGACACCGGCGGCGTTCATATTGCTGGAAGAAGAAGGATTTGGCCTTGGCGGTAGGGCGTCGGCAGTTGTCCTTGGCTTGTTATTAGAGTCCAAAGTTGGGATGGGTTGGGCAGCCTCAGCTTCGGGCGCGGGTGTCGCAAGCAGGTCTTCTGGGGGCTCGATGAATTCACTTAGGGTGGTATCACCAGTAGGATCTATTATAGTTGAAGGGTTTCCGAGAGCAGAAACAGCAAAATCTTCTTCAAACTCGTCACCGTAAAGGCCTACGTAGGATGAGAAATCGTTGGTATTTATGAGAGGAATAAGAGATACCGTCGTAAAGGTTGTCATCTGATGATTCAACCTTCGCCATGGATAAAGTCTAAGGAAAGGAGGATGGAGAGGGAAAGAGATGGCCGAGTCTAAATAATAGTAGGGCTGAGTTGGGCTAACTGTAGCCTGGTGCCTGTGACACAGGAACAAACAATGCCAAAGTTAACTCTAGTCCTTGGTCCGTGCGCGGGCCCACACAATAACGAACGATATACAAAAGTCAATGCAGCAAGTACATATGTATCAGACATTGCGTGATGATCATTAACAGCGATAACTCAAGACTTCCTCTGAACGTACTTCCTCTAACCCCCCAAAGTCTCTCAGTGCACCCCATTTACCAACGACATCTGTTGCAACAAGCGCTGCGTGCGCTCAGCAACCGCGTCGTAAGCGTAGTGTACTGGTTGCTGTTGAGGCCACCCTCTGTGAGCCGAGTCCGAGTCCGAGTCACTTATCCCGCTATCATCTTGTGCGTTGGTCCTCATATCGCGGCCATCAGTACGGTCGTAGAAGATGTCGTCTGGGTTGAACGTGTCCGCTGCGGAACAATCACAACAATTTAAACCTTTTTACCACCAACTAACAAGGAAATGCACAACTCACGATCTGGCTCTTCCACCTCAATCAGTCGCCGTTTTCCCAACGCCTTGGCACTCGGCCGGATTGGTGTGCGGATAGTTTCGTCCTCATTGTTATTACCATCAACATTATCAGTGCTTTCCCTGCGCGTAACAACCATGCCCAAGGGGGGCATCACCGACGATTTCGGTGCGCCCACACTCGGCGCCTCGGAAGGCATGGTGGTGAGTAGTGACGATCGGCCAAGCACGCTGCGCTCAGGCGATGGTGTATGAGAACGATGCATGACGAGCCCAGGCGAACGAGGGCCATGAGGTGCGGGCGGTGGCAAGGCGAGGGACGGCGGAGGTGTTCCATAATTTGACTGGTGTTGGATCGGGATGGGCGGTAACGGGTGGACCTGGCCTGCATGTGGTTGGAGAGCGGTGGGTATGTTTAATTGAGGTGGTTTGGGGGAGGGCGAGGGCGAGGGCGAAGGGCTGCGCGACGATGAACCCAGAATCGAAGGAGGTAGATCTAGGTGATGGACGTAGCCGCGCTCGTCGACCACATTCTTCTGTTAAAAAAAAAAAGGACGTTCAAGTCCCAGTTACCGTGCGATATGAATGGCGACATACCGAACGATCTAGGCGTACTTCTTGTCGGCTCCGTTCCATTGCCTGATGCTCGATGCTTATTCGCTCGATGTCATCGTGCATTCGCAACACCGACGTGAGCGCCTCGTTTGCACCGAGCAACGCGCCGAGAAGCTGTTCCTCTGGCGTCAGCTCTATGGGTGAGTCTTCTTCACTACCCTGCCTGTGGCGAGAGTGTTTAGTTAGCACATTGGCCACATTTAGTCCGTTTGGTGAGTTGTGCTGCCTGATTGTACGTTGCTGTTGTAAAGCTTCACGAGCGGCACGCGAGCGATCCGCTCCTACAGTCGCCCATGGTATTTGTTCCGCGATCAGTTCCTGGGAAGTGAGGCACTTTGTATACCACTCCTGCGACATACTGTCAGCTCTTAATGTTGCCTTTAATGCATAGACGCTTGCCCTGATGATTTTCTCCTCCAAGTCCTCCGGAGATGCAAACGCGAGGGCTTCGGAAAGCACCTGCGCATTCCCATGTGCAAAACGGCATTCTTGAAGCAGTCGTTGCATGTCTTCCTCAACGGGTATTACACGCTGTAGTTGACCTTGATCAGACGCATCGCGCTTGGTTCGGGTTGGTTGTGGCGGTGCTTGAGTCTGGGTCTGGGGCTGTGCTGGTGGCGATTGAGGTAACTGTGGCGTTGGGGGGGCTTGAGTAGCAACTTGAATTGCCTGAGGGTGAACAGGGGTTTGATAACCGGCGGGGGGGGTAGGGCTGAATGTAGAACTACGCCGTGGTGAGGGAGGATTAAACATGGCGTCGTCGTAATCGAAAGGGACACCCTATATAAGATGACTCGACATTGAAATGGATTTCACATGCAGTTAGAGACTGACCTCATCAGGTTTCCCGGCAGGTTTGACCTTCCTCCAAAGGACGCGAAAGCTAGAATCATTTTTTGATGGTGTTGCAGAGCTTGCATACGCTGCAGCTGCGAGGACATCAAGCAAACGCTCGCGAACGACAGGTGGTGTGCGGTGCGAAGTCAGAACGTCTTCGAGGGTGTCCATGAATTTGCTTTTCATGCATTGATGAACGAACAGTTCGGATGAGTTTCGGAGCATGATGGCCCAAAGCTGTACATGCGTAGGGGGCAACGAGATCAGAACAAGATGAAAGAAGACAAGGTAGGATGCGTACCCTTGCCGCTGATAGTTGCTGTGATGGTTCGCCATATCTAAAGGTAAATCAAATTAAGAGTGGACAGTTTAGGAGAGGCGGTGAGAACACACTTGAATTCTTTGCGTAGAGCCTTCGAAGCTTCCTTGGCGTTCGCTTCGGTGGCTGATGCACGTTCGCAGACCTCAAGAACGACTGACCAATCTTCGGACGAGGTAGCAGTCAAGTAACCTAGCATCATTCATTGGTCAGAGAAAAAAAAAGGGTTCGGCAAATAAGTCCAGGGCGATATACCGATCATCCTCATGAGATCCTGTTGACCGTCATCCCGTTCGCGAATTTCCCGACGGTGGTTATCGCGCTCGCCAGAACTAGCCCAACTCCAAAAACCACCGCGCTCCTTCTTTTCTTCACGAATAGAACCTTCGCTCTGTGAAAATACAACAGTGTCGTCATCGCGATTGGGGCGTGGGGTGTCGAGATTGACGGGAGGGGGGTTGAGGGCGTTAAGAATATTGACAACTGCGGGACTGGCGCGGCGCTCTCTCTCGCGTTCCCTAGGTTCCTTGGTATGAGATGAACGAATCGAATTTGCCCCTGGAAAGGGAGATGCCGTTCGCGGTGTGCTGATAGGTGGATTGGTAACTGGGGGGGAAGCTCCTGGAGGTAGGGATGCGAGCGAAGAGGAGCGGGAAGAAGCTAATGGTAGGGGCTTTGCGGTGTCGGGATTGCTGTTAATGTCTGAAGACAAGATATGCCAATTCTCATCGTCTGACGAAGGTGTTGCACGGGTGTCGCGAATCTCGGGAATGGGACGAAGATGGTGGAGGGGTTGTATCGATTGGTAAGGTTGGTGCTGAGGTTGGGACGCATGAAATTCCTGCTGTGAGAACACGAATATACGGATGGTATAAATAAGAGCGTGAAGGATGGGAAAGTGAAAAGAAATGACCTCTGGAGTATTGCCGGACGTTAAATCTGGGGGGATTTCCCTAGAAGCCGGGGTAACTTTGGTGAGTTTGGGTTTATCCCTTGTGAATAATTTTCGCATGGGGGGTGAAGTAGAGAAGAAAAAGGGGGGAGAGGAGAGAATAATGGGACGGGAGAGAGGACGGGGCTGAGCGTGATGGTGGGATTCGCACCTGGGCGCTAACAGGGCCCTAAAACAGTCTCAGCCTTGTCGCTGCGGCCGCTCTCTTGAGCCCACGTCGACTCACTACAGCACATGCACAGCTACTAATATTTGCCTGTCTCGTGCAGGCTGTTGATTAGGCCCAACACCCATCACCGCTCATCTTGACTGATTCATGTAGTGTACTTGCTAGGAAACGTTCCCTCTATATAGCCAGGCACCTCTTGACAAGCGATGAGTCGTCTGTGTGATTGTGCGGATTGCGGATCTTGTAATCTATCCATCATGATGGCCAATACGGAGATTTTTAATTTCTTTGTACAATGTTCTCATCATTGTGTTACCCGTACAGTAGTATACCATGCACTGCCCGAGCTTTTCAGCCTTTCTGGGTGTTCGCACGTGGGCTCTGGGATACGGAGCCAACAAAGCCAAGCCAATGCTACTGCCAGTGTAATAGTGGCCACTCCAATGCCGTAATTATGATCGTCCTCTCGACCCTCGCCGCGGAATCCGCCCCCTTCGCATATCCCGAGGAGACAGCTAGTCCGCGGTCGCATAGCCTTTGCATTTGCATTACAAACTACAGCACGTCCATAAATATAACAATCGCCTTGCATCGCATTCCTTCATGGCGGCGGATCGACGGCGCTCTGCGTCTCCGCAGTCAGCAGTGTCCACGCCTGCATATCCTCCAACGGAAGTTCCTTCCATCTCGCGTAGATCTATCAAAAAAAATTAAAAAAAAATAAACCGACGACTCAATTCAGCAGCGCCCCCAACGCCTAAAACAAAAACAAAAAAATTCCCGCACCTCGTCAAAGAACGCAAAGATTTCAGCCGTCTTGGCGTCCGCCTGGTCCCGCACCGCCACGTTCTCTTGTACTTCTCGGTACAGCTCCATATTTTCCTTCTCCATCTGTTCCATCAAGAGACCATGACCGTAATCGTGTGGTTTTGTGTGAGTTTTAGAGAAGAAAACGGATTGAATGAGTAAAATTGTTGGGTACAACGCACC
>QFDW01001518.1:0-11781 GCA_003315895.1 Lactifluus rugatus | reverse complement strand
GACGCAAAACGCGCCGCTCGTCTTGTTCTCGAACGTGGAAAAGAGGGAGAGGTCGGTGAGGAGAGGTCTGTGCGGAACATAAGAAAAACCGTGAGCCGCCCACGTCCCATCGTCGAAATATGACATGATTCAAACGCGAGAAGACTGACCCATTCTTAGTTCGAATCTTGACCGTGGTGGGAGTGGAACTGTTCTGATTGAAAGCATTAACCGTGACCTTGACGGGTGAATTTGACGTCTTGATGGCGAGCGACGATGACGTGTTGAACGTTCCCTCGATCGGAGCATTCTTCGTATGAATCGCGATTTTGTTGCTGACAAGACCCTAACATAGCACTATGGGTATCACCACACCAAAGAAACGCACTCGGGACACACCTCAACGTGGATAGGACTGTTAAAGGAGTGGATAAAAAAGGAATCAAAAGTATGCGTTGGGAGTTCGTGGACCATGTGACGGAAGAATGGTAGGTGTATTTCGAAGTGAGGGACATTGGTAACTTCTTTGCCCTCGGGAAGCGAGACGGTGATATCAAAGAACAACGCGTCTCGCTTGTGGGGGCGATGTTTGGGCCGGGGAGTCTATTGGCCCGTACATGAATACACAAGCCGGAGGGTGGATCTGCAGATTACTTACGAAAATCCCGACGCCATGACCGTTATCCCCACGGCTAAGTGTACAGACGGTCGACCTCTCTAACAGATTGCTACCCTGGTGGTGACCGACGATTACCTCGACCCCAATATCTTCGCGATCGGCAGATTCGACGACCTGGACAACACCGAGTGCATGAACGCCTCGAGAAGGTAGGAAGATATCATCCGTGTTGCCCGGCAGTGAGAGTTCTGTTCGCTGCCACACTTCAAATTGAGGAGGGTGGCGCCCTTCACGGGGTTCAATGATGGTCCAGTTAGAGGATTCAACACATTCATCGACCCTTTCGTGGGGGCGGTGGGGGCGATGTGGAGATATTTCCAAGCCGAAATCAGAATCCTATGTAAGAGCAAAGTCAGTAAGACACTGACGAGTGATGCGGGGGACTTACCCAGTGGAGACGATCGTGATAGAGAGGGTCAAACCCCCGCTGGATACAATGCTGGAGGAGGAAACGACCCGCGAGCCACACTAAGAGCGTCACAAACAGAAAATGGCAGAGACGACGATGGCGGCATCGAGCGGGCTTGGGCTGATCAGGCTCTCGAGCTGCTGGAGCTGTTGGAGAGGGCGGAAACGCCTCCACGGTGACTTGGTAACCGGGGGGCGGTGCAGGAAGTGAAGGAGCTGCCTTCTCGTCAGCTGGGAAGGGAAAGGCTTGAACAGGGTGACCGAAACTCATGGAGACGAAGGGGGAATGAGAAAGATAGAAAAGGGGCAGGACCAGAAGAGTATAAATTATGATGCAAGTGCTGCGGAAATACAACAGAACTCAGGTTAGGGTGTGCTGCGCAGCAACTTACGCCACCGTGCGCGACGCGCCAGCGCCGGGCTGCGATCAACGCGTTGCCGATAAAGGACAGTACTTGTTAGAATCATTGGATCAAGACAAGAATAGATCCCATTGATATGTGGGTGCACGCACCCGAGAGAGCCATTGGCTCAGGCTCAGCGCTCAGGCTCAAAAAGCTTTCTTGCACTCGACACACGTGACCCATGCGAACAGCCCAAAGCCCGATGGGTTAAGTGTGGAAGTTGTGACCACACGAAGTGGAGTGCTAGCGAACACGCAGGGACCTCCCGAATAACTGGGTTTACTCAATTAAGGTCCTAGTGGGTAGGTCCTTCCCCCCTAGAGGTCTCTCTGAGGTGTACTTGGCCCTCCACCAAAGTGTCCAAGTCGTTATCCTCGTGAGCTTCCGAAATTCATCCAGGAATTCCAATGCATGGGTGCAGGTTATATATCCTTACTCGTTCGGAAAACAGTAACATGATGGCCACTGACATGTACGCGGTCGTTACACAAGTTGGGCACTCGCGGCGAATTGCCTTTTCCAGTCGCCCCGGGGGGAAGTGGGATTTCGGCGAATCGCAAGTTTACCACGCCGCAATCGCCGAGCTTTGGCCGCTGCTCCGCCACCTAGAGTAATTTCAAATGCTAAGATCCGGCTTTTCATTGATAAACTGCTCGAAAACAATTAGGAACAAAGATAGATCCTGTCAGCGCGACCCGCCGAACGCCCTTAAACAACTTGAACACAGCAATCATTCTTCCGGCTCACGGAAGGGTTGATCGTCACTAGTATCAAGGCCCGGCTCATCGACCCAGAGTCGTTCTGCCAACATGTCCGCATCACCGAGTGCGCGGAGGCGCAGATCAACATCGTATCCGCCATCTGAGTTCACCGGTTCAAGTGGATCCCACGGTATTTGGCGCCCACGCCATCCACCTCCAGCATGTACGCTGTTCAGATAAGCCCGCCACAGGGGATCCAAGCCCAGAACTAAAGGGTCACCGACTATGATCAAAAGTGCCTTTGCACGGGTGACTGCAACTATAGGGACGAGACGGACACAGATGTGAGTGAGATACGCCTCTCGGCCAAGACAAAAGGAGGGTAGCTACCATTAAAACGGCGTGGGTTTGCCACGAACCCAAGCGTGTACCTCAGGTCATAGTTGATGTAATCACGGCTGCTTCGGACAGTCGTGAGGATGATGACTCGACGTTCCTGTGTGTACCCCATATTCACTTAAAGAAAAAAAAGCCGCGTAGGAAATTAACCCACATCACCCTGATATTGTTCTACACTTCCGATTTTGATCTCAGGAGCGATTTTCTTCAGTGCTATGTGAAGCTTAGCGCACTGAGCACGGTATGGTGCGATAATTCCGATATGCGCAGGTTCTATGAAATGATTTAGAATGTATATTTGCACACGGGGGGCGAAACTTGCCGATTCGAGGCGTAGCGCGCGTGTCAGCCAGTAGCTGCTGCACGTATGCCTTGACCTGTAAGACTTCTTCAGGGTTGAAGAACGAAGGAGAAGACGCCTCTCGAGTATCGTGCCCTTCCACTGAACAAAATATAACGGGATAATTGCGCTGAACGAGAGGTCGCAAGTTGAGGCATGAATTGATGGAGGAAGCATCTCCACAAGCCTGCAGCTCCCCGTCGTAGAAGCGCTCACTAGGGAATTGAATAATTGTAGGGTGGGAGCGATAATTTCTCAGGAGTTTGACAATTCTAAAGGCGAGTCAGATATAGGCAACGTGCCACGCGAAATCCTCACCCAGAACTGCCGGACTTGGGTCCACGGTAGGCATCACTCTCCATCAAGCGCTCCAAGTAGCTAACGCCAAGTCCAAGCTCATTCGCAATGGCAGAGGAAACAATAGGGCGAAGCTGTTTGGGGTCACCCGAGAGGATGAGCTGAGTGGCCGCATTTGCTGAGTTCTTGACGGCTACCATGACTTCAGGTTCCATGGCTTGTCCCGCTTCGTCAACAAATATATAGGAAAAGTGACCACGTTCCACCCCGATGCCGGATGCGAATGCAGCGGAGACACAAGTGCACACAATTACACTGAAAGCCTTGACGGTCGCTCGCGGTGGATGAGAAAAGAGGCCGTCAGCATTCATGAAGGTGTATTGTTGCAGGTCCGGAGGAACTATCTTGGAGTCACGACTGGGTGCATAAAATCGGAAGAGTGAGTGTGGTTGAAGAAATTCAGAAAGCCTCAGAGCAATGACATCGGCTGCGGAGTTGCTTGGAGCACAAGCTAGTATGCGTGCGGAAGGATTACGAAGCAATATTTGCTTGATGGCTTCCACAATGGTCACGGTTTTGCCCGTACCAGGCCTGCGTAGACGATAAGGAACAAAACGACATCCTATAATAGCTGGACTATCTTACGGTCCAAATATAATGAAAGGAGCCGAAGTTGAGGGCAGAGTCAAGATACGCTCGATGGCCCATAATTGGCGAGAATTGCTTGCAATCTTCGGGTCATATAAAGAGAGTCTGTTACCAGAAAATTTCGTCGTTGATTGAAGAACATGAGTCGGTAGAGGGAATAGTAAATGAGGGGCATGATGGACAGCACGAAGTGCTTGATGTAGTCGCCTCAGGGGGATCCGGTTGAGCCGAAAGCGCGCATTGAATCGTTGTTGCATCACATCCTTTGGAAATGATCCGTGGAAACGCAGAGCGACTCGCGTCTCTTCGGCGTAATGAACGTGACCTTCATACCACGTGTCCTGCGCAGCTCCATTCATTTGCATGAGGACGGTATCACCTGAGGTCCGCAGCTGAGTGACCCAACGTAGCCTTGATTGAGATAGCACTCACCAATAATGACGCTAGGTCGTTTTTCTGCTAAGCCAGGGACTAACAAACTGTAATGGATGGTCAGCTGTTTAAGGAGAGAAGTTAGATCCAATGCCTCACTGGTAATATTTCCCATGTTTCGACAACGTAACGGACTCCATGTCATAGGCTTGTAATGCGTTTCTAACGACGCGGAATACTCAGCAAGAGTCGCGAGTGAACCAAGGAATTGATATACTCCAAAGAAATCTCCTCCAACCACAGTAACTTGCAGAATTTGTCAGCATGGGTTGAAAGGCTTAACGTCCCCGGTAAGAGCGATCTGATTTCTGGTGGAACGATGTCACCTCCAACATTGGTGTTGACAGCTGGTAAGGATAGGGTAGGCCGATCGTTTCGAGGAATTTCATACTGGCCTAGTTTTGAGCGCCAAGCGATGGCACGTAATCGTGATGGAGGAACCCCAGAGATCCAACCAGTTATCTCCTCCCGGCTGGTCCTCTGACGCTGAACATAAGGAGCCTTTGGAAGTAAGAGCGCATAATCGGCCGCATCTCCAATAATTGCCTTGACTTTACGAGTCACAGAAAACTGCTGATTGTTGGACACACGAGCAAATCTGATCTCCAGCATGTCTTCATATTTGCCAATCTCGGTGACACGCAAGCGGATGATGATTCGAACATCGTGACCTCGCCTGAGGTAAGGGTCACCTTCTATACCACACGAGAAGCTGCGAAAGAGAAAAACTCATCAAGGTGTAAGTGATTCAAGTTTAGAGTTACGCACGGGGTATTCGCGCGAACTGAAAGCGATCCCGAGGTCCATTGGGGACCCAACACCATGAATTCGCCAGTCCCTGTCGTTACGTTGAGAATGAAGTACTTTACGGCCGCGGAAGCCCTTGGAGGATCGACGATTCCAAAGTCCAGGCCGGTCTCCTGCGTTGAAACGGAGACACCATTCCTATTCTTGTGTGAAGATTCAAGGACTGCCTCCGTTCTCAAGCTAGCCTTGCGGCAATGTGCTTTCCCTGCGACGTGCGAAGCCCAGCCGCCTGCGGGTACTTTGCATTGGCAGATGTCGCAGAACCCGCTCTCTGCATGGACAGAAGTGGCCATTACTATGCACAGATGGGGCGATCAGTTGGGCTTTGGGTAGATGCACGGTCTTGGAGAGAAGCCTGACGCAAGGGGGGATAGCGGAAAGATCGAACTAGAGGGACGACAAGGAACAGCGGCGTGAGTGCCACGACAAGGGTTACTTGTAGGGAAGTCCATCACCTAACATAGCTTAACACATGTTCAAGTCCGTAGCGCCGCTACCCGTTGTAGTTACACGAGGTGCAGGGAGACATTCCGCGGGGAAACCTTTTTGTCCTTTTTCGTATCAATGTGTCCATAGCCTATCATGCGCAGCAAACCGTGTTTGATAGGTCGTCCCCAGTCTCCAACTGTACAAGGTGAGATGGAACATGCCGACTGCTGGTTCTTTTCGCCGTTATCAGAATATAAACTCTCTACTGGACTCTCGGAGATCTTTGTTCTAACACGCACGTGACCTCACTCTGTGCACCCGCAAATATGCTCCGCCGTCTGTCAATCATCAAGTCGCGTTTAGTTCATTTGAAAGCGATGGCGTAGCGACGACGGACTTTCGCAAGTTGGAGTCGTGACACAACTAGTCGTATCGGAACTCGTACGCTCGACACTCAAACTGAGGCAGTCCTTCAAACTCTTCACCCATGCGCATTGTACCAACAGAAGTCGTTGTGCTTGCCTACCGCTCTCATTGCTTTGGCGGCTACTGTGAGTCTCTTCTCCACAAAACCGGTATGTGTTCACCGCCTTTCGGTCCCAGAGCACAAACTATTGTGCTTGCAGACAACGAGACCTCCGTTGTTTCACAGGATCATCCACTCCTAGTTGTCCAATGTATAGCCAGTTGTTATCAACGAGCGGGTATATCACGGACCCTGTACTCCTGCACACTCTTCGTCTTGGCATCGTTGGATCGCGTTAGAGGCTAACATCGGTGCGCTCGTATTCGACTACGATTTCTTTAAACTTGCCTAATATCAGGCCATGGATACTGACAGAGGTGTCTCATACTGGAAATGCAAGCTCGTGACAGAATTTCCTTGCTCACAGGGCAGTTGAGGCTCAATTGATGGATGTTGCGGCTGACGTACTTTGTATATGCAGTTCCTTTTCCTACCCTCAATAGGCATCCATCTTTCCCCTGGTAATCAGAGCTCCATCCATGTTGAATCGAAGTAACACCCATAATTTATCTGGTGCATTTTCAAGGTTGCCACTTATCATGGTTGTTCTCAAGTTGAACCTAGACGTATAGAACATTTGTCTTGAAGCAGGGCCAGTAATGTCATTCGACATCTCAACATTGAACTCAACCTTCACCCAGCGACAGAATTCGAGTGGGGAACTAGTTACCCTCGATGCACCTTAACAATGCTTCATTGTTACCTCTGTCATCAACTTGAATAGAACGTATAATACAAAAGTCTATTATATGCAGAAATAACGTGGCATATATATATTCAGTGGTTAGACGGCTAAATCCCAATATCAGTGCACATAGAAGTCATCTCATGACATCATGACATCGTCGTCCGCCGGGGTCTGGGGATTCGGAGCCATATCCTCGATATCACTGACGCTGTCGTGTTCGTTTGCCTCAAGGTGTGCCCATAATTCGGCCTCTTCAGCTTGGGCGGCAAGCTCAGCAATCTCTTCTTCATCAAATTCAGAAGGAGGGAGGTCTAATTCACCGGCCATGTGTGGCATGACATCTAATGTATGTGTTCAGTGCTGAGCATGCCCTAGCTAGACAGTGACAATTCGTTGTACCGTGTAAAACGCGCTCCCACTCGGCAGTTGCCTCCATATCAGGATCAAGTGACGAGCCCACCTCGTCTTGGAACGAGAGACGATAGGAATATTGGTGCTTACGATTTGCACTTGCGATTATCCTACGAAATAGCTGGAAAGGTAGTCGGGTCAGATAAGCCTTGCAAAGAATCAAGGCGATGTCACGTACCTCATCATTGAGTACGAGGTCTTCGTTGTTCTCATCGTCGCTGTCCATGTTCATGTCTTCCCCATCACTACTCAACCCATTTTTTCTCCTCTCTCTTTCGACGCGTTTTTCACGTGCTTGTTGTGCCCGTCGAGCAAAGCGCTGCCTCAATTGGTCACGGAGAATCGCGCTGCGAGGGCATGCGTCCCCAGGAGGAGGCACAGAGGAAAAGAGATGGACGCCGAAATTGAGATCATCCACGGCTGCTTTTCGTGGACGAGAAGAATACGCGCTTGAAACGCGACGTGTTGGCGTAGTAGTTGGCTTGTATTGCGCAAGACGACGCGACTGAAGTTTCGCAGCAGCTGAAGCGGAGGGTGAGGGTGAGAATGATTCTGAGAGTGGAGAGGATGTATAGGGACGGTATGATGAGGGGGTGCGAGGATCTTGATTGGTGTCCATCATCAATAAATTGAAATTCCCTGCCGCTCGTCTCGATCTCGTTTGTTTTTCTCTTTCCTCACGGTCACGCGTCGCTTTGTGTACTACTCCCTACTATGCAAGTAGGGCCAACCAAGTTGCATTTCTAGTTGTGTAAGACCCATTTCATCTCTGACTGGAGATGAAACTACCCGTGTTCTTTGTCCCGCGAGAACGTTCCCATTTCAAGAACTCGACGCCTCAAGGCCTCAAGCTTGATCGACGATGACGTGTGTGATCCCGCAGGGTAAATCACAGTGCTTCGAAGGTGAGAGGCTTTGATGCGACAACGGCGTTGTTTCTATGTCGACTGACAGGAGCATCGGAAAAAAATAAAGCCGTGAAGTTAGAGCGCCCGATAGCGATTGTCTGATTGAAACAAGATCCGCTATATCAAATCTATGTACTGCCTTTCACCACGAATTCTGCCATTATTCAGTATTTTCACCCGAGGCAAAGGAGAACCTAAGACTACCAATGCTGTGCGCTCAAATTGTGTCCCCAACGCGATCCTCTTTGTCTTTCTTTCATCTTTGCCCATGCGCGCGGTGTTCAACTTCTCCTTGGACGGGTACGTGTACACAAGTGCACATACCAGCTGCCGCATTCTCGTCATTCTTCGCAGCTCACTCGTATTTCCCGCTTCCCTTTTTTTTTTCTTTCCTGGTCGTTCTCGTGCTTGACTTTTGCATGGGCTTCTCCACTGATCTCACTTTCTTGGCTGCAAGCCCTCCACCAGCTGCGCTCCCAGCTCTCATTGGTTGTCCACATCTCCTAGTCCTTCCATTCTCATCGATGGAGACTTCTTCATCATTTTTTTTCATGAGAACAGCTTGAAATCATGCAATTCAGGACTCCGCGGATATGAGCATCCGAGGACATATCAAGGCTATCGAATAAACTGCCATTTGGGACATGGTGGGAGTTTGGTACATGCGGGCCGTGAGATTGGCCTATCTCTGATGACACGTTGCTTGCCAACAGTAAGTTGAAAGACATATAGGTGGTCGTCATGCCAAACGAACGAGTCAAGGTCTGCATCGTTCGTGACAGTTGGTATGTATTTTACGCTTGCTCTCACCGGGGAGAGTTGCGTTTTGGAACTGGTAGGTGGCCATCCTTCAAAGATTCACTGTGAGCTTGGAGTCCACCATCATCTATTATTGCCCGTGCTTTGCAGCTTTAAACTATGGGCCATTCAAACTCAAATATCTTTCACTCGAGGAACAGCTTGCTAATCCTTTGCAAACGTGACAATCAGTTGGAGCATGGAGATGTGACAAAAAGACGCGTTTTATGAACGAGCTAAAGTAGAACACCTGATGGAGACTCGTCCGAATCAACCAAAGTCCAGACGACACTCTCAGCTCCAACAAGCTCCTGGCCAGGCACGGGAATCTGACAAACTCCGGCCCAGTAGCAGCTACCGTCTACGAGTCGATTCCCGTATCAATACAAAAAAGCAGAGCCAACCCTGTAGCCAAGGAGTGGGTGATGCGAAGCAAGTGGGAGCGTAAGGTGGGGCAACCCGGGCTCATGAACAGAAGGC
The DNA here is from genome assembly GCA_003315895.1 of Lactifluus rugatus. Taxonomy (NCBI): domain Eukaryota; kingdom Fungi; phylum Basidiomycota; class Agaricomycetes; order Russulales; family Russulaceae; genus Lactifluus; species Lactifluus rugatus. Next base: position 2,447 of record QFDW01001518.1, on the reverse strand, counting down.
GAAGAAGGGCCTAGCTACTAAATGGGAAGCACCCGAGAGGCGGTAGGACCCCAAGTCAGCACAGCGCAGAAGAGAGAGCTTGAGCGCTCGGAGGTAGCCAGAGAACAAGCTAGGAAGCGAAGAGGATGCGGATGGGGACGAAGCGTCGCCAGCATGTTCACCATGGCCTGGCACAGCCCTAACCCCATAAGTCTGCAGCTCGGGCCGCTGTCTCTTGATGCACAGTTCTGTGAAACCGTGGCAGCAGTAATCTCTCGTGAAGAAGTGAGGTTAGGCGTTGTACAGAAAGAAATGTCCAAAGATCTGTTGATAAATACACCGTTGAAACTCTATACTATGCGCGCTGTGGCGTATCATGATCCTCAAACGTGAGAATGTCTGCTTGGTACACTACTTTCGCTTACGTACAACGACTTACCTGAGGCCTAGGCCACCGTGATGGAAATGACCGCGACCGCTGAAAGTGATACAGTTGCCGGCGCCAGCGTTTGGGACGATTTTAATTTACACCTCAAGAAGCAAGCACGAGTGTGCTAGAGGGGCATCATGGCAATTGCCATAGCCAACGGATCATGTTGTAAGAAACCACGCAGTTCGTGGGTGAAAAATCTGTCACGTAGTGCATTCCATGATCTCCCTGACTGACGGCCCCCTATTATCGTCGTAGTTTGGAAGCGGTACATGTAACAGTGCCAATGAAGACTTTCCCTTGACAATGGCGCACGCAGAATCTGACGCAAATCCTTTTAAAGGTCAGTGAAAGCAGGACGCGACCGATCGTATCCCCCCTTGAACGTCGCTATTCTAGCGAGACACCTCCTCAATACCCTCTGTCCTCTCTCAGCCTGAGGCACGTACTTCCGTCTGCTCTCTGCTCATGAGCCATACCACAGGGTGCCAGAAGCAAGGGTATGTTTGTAGCTTGTCAGTTGATCCGCGTCACCGTTCTATCTCACACGACATTGCTCAGACTCTTGATAGACAACGCTACCTCTCTCTCTGCTTATGGTTTGTCTTATTCTCGCCCAAAGAAATCATTCTGATTCTCGACACAGCCGTCCTGTTTTATGATTATTTTCTCACGCTATCCGCGGAGGTCGATCGTTTCTGGCTTCTCAGGTCACATACGTGGGCTTCAACAGTATTCCTGGCTACTCGTTATGTAGCTTTGCTTGGCCATCTTCCGTTAGTTTACTACATTTATCATGACCCTTGCGGCACCGCGGTAAGTTTAATTTACTTTCTATCCTATCATCTCTAACTCGCCCATTCAGAAGCCCCTGTAAGTCTGCACGTTTAAACCACAAAACGGGGCTACCAGCTAATTGCTACAGTGGGACACCTCTATCCGAGTATCATGGCGGACTTATGTTACTGCTTCACTTTTTGACGGCAGGTATGTTTTGTCGAAGCAAGCTCGAAATGCATCACGCACTCAGGATATCCAGTACTTCTTGTGATGAGGGTATACGCTCTGTATTTTCGCAACAAGTGGGTCCTGGGTTTTTTAGCCGTTGAGATCGCAGCGGCAATCTCTCTCGCATGTGTAGGTGCTTCCTCGATGACCTGGGCGGATGCATTTCATCCTTGGTAGTGGGAATACAGTAGTGTGATACCCGGCGGAACAATTAACATAGACACGAGGCAACGGTGAGTCCCCTCCCAGTTACCTTTGGAAGTTTCAGCTCATCACTACTGGTGACCGAATACTGGTCTTATTAGTGCTCACAGTAAGCGCGGATTCCATGACTTTGTAGGAAGCGTTCATGGTTGCTTTGCTCAGCGCAAGTCCTGGCTTTCTCTGGCCTCCTGGTCTTCGACTCCACCGTCTTTGCTCTCACTGTGAATCGCTCGATACAATTATGGACGCGGAAAGAGCCATTTATATACCGCCTTTTTATCGATGGTACGCCTACGATACATTAATTACTGCTCCGCGAATCGACCTCACGAGATCACCAGGTTTTCTATATTATGGGTATGCGACAGCCCTTTTTCGGGAGATACATGGTCTGACCTGTCGAATAGTGTGATATGGAACCTTAACCTTGCCAATATCCTCGTCCTACAAGTATGTTAGGTCTTACTCGTTCTGTGTTCCATCAGTGTGAACTGCCTTGTTTATTCCGAACTCCAGTTCATAAGCGTAAGCTCTGTCATATCGGTTCTTTATTCCAGTGGTATCCTAACGAACATATCAGCCTGTTATCAACCTATCTACCCCGGCCTTCACAAACGTGTATGAACTCAGAGCTACCATTGATTCCCTGACGCTCACGATCAGCACGTAGATTGTCGGTAGTGATGATCTCGCGGCTCATGATCAACTTGCGCGATCCAAAACTGTGCGAATCCACTGATGACGAGAAAGCGGAAATCACGTCGTATGCTGGATACATCTCTACAGTCCTGCAAGACGACACCATGCTCACAACTCAAACTGAGTC
>QFDW01001504.1:0-10152 GCA_003315895.1 Lactifluus rugatus | reverse complement strand
AGTTTTGAGAGCCCGCTCATTGCACCGGAGAGTGAGTAATTTTTCTTTGTCCAGGAAGCGCCAAGGAAAATATATGTACAAAAAACAAAAGGGTGAGAAAAAAGCGAGATGGCATGCGAGGGGAGATGAGCTCAATTGTTGGTATGCCCAGGGAGAGCCCAACAGTGCCGTAGGCAGATACAATTTCAAAGACTACTTGGGGTGTCAGCACGTTGAAACGGCGATACGATGGCACACAGCGCACAGACGGTAAAAATCGTGAACCAAGGTGCGTTATCAGATTTCTTAACTGACTGCGCTGTTCCGCAGTCAACACACGCACACATCAAGTACAGGTTAGTTTCACCACATACCTCAGCGATACAAATAAGAAACAGCGCAAGTGCAAGCCACCACATATCTACACTCCTATTTTAGAGATGGCATTATAAGAATGAGCTAGCTTTCCAAATGAAAGCTGCCGACGAGTGTGCCGCCCAAGATAGCGGCCCCAAATCGCGACGCGCGAGTCGGTCGCAGGCTCATTTTCGATATCAGAGCCATCTTCATCAAAAATACCAAGAGAGCGTTCTTCGTAGACATACGTCGAGCGCACACTGCGACTTAAATCAGCCGATTCAGGTGCATTTTGGCGCCCGCGAGCCGCACCTCATCGCTATCGGGTAAGCCCCCACGTACATCATGACATAGAGCACCCTATCTGGTCACAAATTTATTGGCATTAGCGCTCACGACGAAACGATGACACCTACTGTACTGCTGGTGCAAGCGCAGAAATAGGGATGGACTGGAAGCCCGCAAATCGTACGGCGACCGCTTGCATTAGACCGAGTATGAACCGTCGAGCGATAGGAACAACATCGAAAGCGGGGACTCCAATATTCAATACAAGAAAGAAGAACCAATCGGTGAAACTACGTGGACATTATTGGGATGTCTAATGAGACGCAGGGACAAAACATACTTACTTTAGAATGACCACGACCGTGAGTAGAAACCATGTTTGTCGTGAAGGAAACAGATAGATAAAGCACCGTCGCAGGTGATCAAGTAAAAATTGGAGGGTTTCTCGTTGTTTAGATTGATTCGGGGCCAACTTGTGACTAACCAAGCTGCATTGCAGGTACTGAGTGAGCCAGTGTAATCTCAGAAAGAAGGGTTTAACGAACGAACATGTAAAGCTTCAGACTGATTAACAACGCCTCCATCAGTTATTGCAACAACGAAATAAACTATACTGACAGTATAGGCTATCCAATAACATAACTTGAGTAGGAACGAGGAAAACCGGAAGTAAAGGCGCTCACGAATGTCGTATAGCCAGCGAGCGCCAACCATGCCATGAATATGAGTAGTGGGTATGCAGTCTGGAAAGGCACCAAGTTTTGATCTACGAGGAAAAACCCAGTATTTGCCCAAGCACCAACAATTTGGAAGGCTGTGCACCTGAGTGGTGAGCCAGTACAAGTGGTTAGGCGAGATCAGCAGACTGTCAGGATCAACTCACCAAATTGGGTTGATAACGGTGTTGGTTCGGAGGTAGAAAGTTGTCCTTCCATTTTCGCATCGACATGTAGGGAGCAAGCACTACAAATGGTATTAATAGGGTGACAATATAATACTAGGCATCGCATTGTAAACACCCGTTTTTCTGAGTACAGAGGAAAGATGATATACTAACCGCAGAGACAATCCAAAGTAATGCTGTCAAAGCACGGTACTCTACGCCGCCTAGTTCTTTGTAGTCATCTTCCGACAGCCCAATAAAGCGCGAGTTGTGCCCAACGCGCGCCGTAAAACTGAGATATGAGATTGGACATGCGCCAAGAGGTACGTTCCCTTGGTCCGAGACGAACAACGTTTCCTTCGGCATAGTGAGCATTCGTTGTAAATTGCGCTTGAGCGAGGGAAAGAAATGGTGGAGTAGTCCCATAAAGTTCAATGGATTACTGAGGCCCACAACACGATCATCCCGGTGTTGTGGATTGCGAGTCCGCACTGACCCGCGACGCGTTAGCCCTGCAGCTTGTGTTCGGTTAAACATATCGAGGAATGTACGTAAATGGATTGACTCGGAAGGTGCTGTTCAGGTGGAGTCCGGAGTATAGAGACAGCAGAGGTCAAGGGCGATTCACGGTGTGTGCCATGTTGATTCGACCCCTCGCCAGGGCGCAAAACGGGGCTTTCATGAGGAGAGGTATATGAGAGTACTATCCCCCCAAAGTCTGTCGAATGAATCGGTCTTGGTTCCGTGTCAGTACTGCGGATCACAAGACGCGATGGTGCCATATTTATGGAGACTCCGATTGTTGGCATTGTACAACGATGGCCGCCGGATGGATGAGGTGCGACCTCGATGGTTGGACGCTCAAATTCGGATTTGACTACCAAGTTGAGATTCCTGGTGAAGTACTGCTTGCGTGTACAGACTGATACTAAAGAAACAATACCTTTTTATGGGTGAACGCAAGTGCCAGCCAACGATCTGAATCTAGGATACCGGACTTCCAACGAGGGAGACAATAAGGAGGATGACTTGTTGCCATGGCGTAAGTGCGCTCAAGTCAACTGTCGCAAGTCCAGTACCCGTCATCCCACTGACACAGATAAAGAGGGAGTCGACATAGTTGACGTTGAAAGATCCATTGGAGGGAGAGTATGCCAGCGGAGATAATCGGAACAAGAGTGCTGACCAGAAAAGTATATATAAAAGTCGATAGGTTATATCTCATCTCGAAGTCACTTACAAAGCGGCAAGATGAATTCGAAAGAAATTGACTTGATGCCTGAGTAAAGTCTTCCAATCGCCCTCCGTCGGAATAAACGTTTCTACGGGGTCGGGAATGCGTCGTAATGTTGAATGAAGACGTGTTAAAGCATTCGGGGTGATGCATCCCGACTGGAAAGGGAGATGAGGGGAGCAAGCTCAGTTGCATTCGGAGTCCGAGTCCAGGCCTCGCGAGATGAGCGCTAAGCCAAATTACCAGTACAGCCCACCCGTGGCTCAGACAAAACCGATAGTTCTAGTAACCACTTAGGAAGTTACCCTCTACTTATCGCTCCCTTCGGGGATGCATACGAAAAAATTGGAACGATACAGAGAAGATTAGCATGGCCCCTGCACAAGGATGACACGCTGTTTCAGAGTGGTAGACCTACGGGTCTCAATATTTATTTTCTTTTTCTTTCTCAGCCTGTATCACAAGATCCGCTGTCTTATATTCTTCATAGCTACGGTCCATGAACTTTTTTCCCCAGCCAAAAATGAGACTATTTCCAGTAAATTGACATCTGGCATACTAGATGTCTTTCCCCCAGACCAGACTGGCGGCCCTGAGGAAGCGCGGCAGCTCGACGCGAATGTTCTGGGCCGACAGTTTGTTCCACCTTTCGGTGTATGAAGGGTATACGCCTTAATGACTGGGCCAGCACGTTTCGCCGGGCGCCTTGCCGTGATCAAGATCTCTCTGCGCATGCGCGGCGCAGAAAAATGCTACCCATGTGCGGATGCTTTCTGCTAATGTGATTATGCCGACTCCACATATGTATGTACCACCCGAGAGAGCAACAGCTGGTAGAACTTCCAGACATACGTGCATATTTCGGGGATAATTGAACTTCTCTTTCTGTGGCCATCTCGACAACAGGCTGCGTGGTGTGACCATAATAAAAATGGTTTTTCGAGGCCTCGTGAGTCGTACCAGTGTCGCGTGGTTCCACTGTACCACGACGGGAGCCATGCACACCTATATCGGCTTAATAAATCTCTATTACGCTTCCTGAACTTCAAAGGAGGCAACTGTGTGCTATTGCAGGCTGATAACCGCTGACCGTGCGTTAGTAGCGGCGGCCGGGATCGAGATCCAGACCAAAGGAAACTCTGGACCGTAGCAGGCCTTCTCGGAGCAGTTATCTCATCGCACAAAGGGTAGCCTTAATGGACTGGTCTATCATCCGAGGGACCAGGATGATTAAGGCAAAAATGACAGACAGTCAACGAAACCAAATATTAACCTCTCTCTCAAGTGCTGAACGTCAGTGTAACATCACGGATTTTTAACTGTACGTTGCGTTCAGCCGTCCATTCGAATTGCACATGTTCGAGAGATTCTTCGAGTGTCATTACAGCTAACGGCCAGGACAGCTGGTCAGCAGACATTGAAGGAGACACTGTACACGAGGGTAAACTTACCCGCATCGCCAACATTGAAATTGAGGGACTTGAATGGTTCAGAACGCCCGTGCCCTTGTCGAGGCGGGGCACCAGGATAGAAGAAGCTTGAAAAGCTACTGCCGACTTTCCAGACAAGGACTGCCCCTTCTTCCAGGGAAACTGTCACCAGGCGCCGACCATCTGGCGAGAAACTGCACGCCGCCAGCGCGTGCTTGTGACAGTCCAACACATACAGACGCGTAGCAGTTTTTAGATCATACATGACAACTGCACCCTCGCTCGTCCCCACGGCTAGGCGCTGGGTGGCCATGTGGAAGTCGACTGTGGGGAAACTTCACGGGCAAACTCGTCAGTAAGTTCGACCCACGGCGCGAGGATGGACATGTGTACGTTTTTACGACATGTCCAAGTATCTCTGTCGCAGTGTCTAGGACAGCATCTCGATTCGACGTTGAGTTGGGGTCCAAGGATTTCACTACCGCTTCCACGAGTTTGGGAAGATTGGGATGGATGACAAGGGGTTTCTAAGCGGATATTAGCTATGGCGAACAGGACGTGAAGTTTGATCTCCACAGACTTTGCGAATGAGGAAAGCCACAAGCTGCATCACGGACTTTCTGTGTTCCAGACTCTGCGGGCGCAATATATCGAGCGAAAGTGTTGTCATAAATATGCCCGTATTGCTGGACACGATGTGCAAGACCGCTTGTCGAGCTTGCGGCCCGATATTCTGAGCAGTTATGCTTTCTTTTTTTGTGCTTGTGGCCAGGCTGAAAAGACACCGTAGCATCTCCATAGCATCGATGTAGTGTTGCCAAACACCGAACCCGCGGGAACAAAGATCAATTGCCAGTGCTTTGCAGGACACGTCACTCTCGTGAAGGCACATCATCACAGACTTCGATATTATATTTAGGGCGCTGCGGTGGTGAGAGTTCTATCAGAATATCCTCGCCATCGAGGACAAGAAACGGCACCTTGGAGAAAGTAAACTATGTTGGCCAGTGGCAATAAATCCGCAAAGGAGCAAAGCCTTCAAGGCGACGGGGGACCTTCTTTCAGGGTCTGGGAGTAAGAAGGGTACTATATAGTAACGAAGGAATCAGATGCCAAAACCATGCGTGGCAGAGCGCCCGCCCTTACGAGAATGCTGCCATCGTCCAACCAGTGAAGTTGTCTCCTCATCCGTCAGGACAGCTACTCCAGCGTCGAAAAGTATTCTCGCTGCAAGCCGCACCTCATCTGATAAGAAAATGACGAAAGGTAAGTCGCATTCGAAGCAAACCAATGTAGCATGCCATACTCGAGACGTCGAACCACCACTTGGCAAGAAACGACAGACTGGGGGGCATAAACGCTCTGCCTACTGTGTGGGAAAGGGAAGTCGCATAGAAAACAATTACTGTATTGACATAGTCTGCCGTATCTGAAGGGGAATTTAGCGGTAACGACCTATTGACCACGAGGGACCCACTCTCGAAGTGTGTCAAAGCACGCAAACAAGCTATCAGGGCTAGCGCCCTGGAGGCAGATACTTCTCCTGAAACGCACCAGGAACTCTGTGGATTCTCCGTTACAATCAAGGAGCTTGCATTGTTACTAAGTCTCATTGTCAGAGTGGATGCTTGGGTTTCAAGACGATATAATTACAAACCTATGGAGTCCAACAGACGCCTGTGTCATCGGAAGACCAAGTTGGTCTTTGCAGATGGCATCTATGTCGGAGTTAAGCCCGGGGGTGAGAAGAACCTGCAGGAGAGAGCGCAAAACTCCAGCAGTCCTCTCACGAGGCTTGGTCTCATCTGCCGCTGTGGATTTTGAGATGGATATTGCGCGTGTCAGGAACGATTCTAGATCGACCAAAATTGTCGGGGCTTCCATTTTACCCCATTTATCTCCACACTCTAAATGCATGAGAGAGAAGAAACATACATGCATCAGGAGAAGATACCGAGAGTGTGGTTGGCGGCTTTCCTGTTGAAGATGGATCATGTAGTGACCTGCTCAAAGAAGTAAGTTTGGGTACAGTACGTAGCGCACGGAGTGACAGACAGATCTGTCCAGCTGCCCTGGCTCAGAAGCTCTTTCGCCTTCTCGGCGTTCATAGACCTCCAGAACTCAAGAGTCTTGATATCCCACAACCGCGCCCGATCATCTGTGTACAATAGAAGGAGGTTATCCCCACCGATACAAACCCTACTTAGTGGCGCAGGGGCACCAGGAACCATGTACAGGCTGATGACGTTAAATATAGTATTCTGAAATCATGGCCGGAGACGCCTCACAGTTGGTAATCATCTAAACCAATGACGGCGATTGTGCCATCTCCGGACACGCAAAGTAAGCATCCCTTCAGTGGGCCGCCTTTGTCATACCGCAGATGTAGGACGCGCTGGAGTGGCGAGATGAACAGGATCCACGTCGCCAATGTCTTCATAAGCCTAAAGGGCGATAGTCAGGCGGCAGTCGCATGCTCCGTACTACTGGCCGGCCTCACTCTAACGACCATATCGCGACAGAGCCGTCATCGGCACCACCGACTATGAGTCTTTCTCCTGTTCGGTCATTTTGAGTTATGTGTAAAGCCACGACGGAGCCATTCAACGGAAGATCCGACACGTCTCCGGGTGCCAGATTCGACTTTAGCTGGACCAGATCAGCGAAGGATGATCGGCCAATGGTTCCGTCGCCTATAAAATAGTCATTGATGATGTTTCGAAGTAGAAGGATAGTAAAGACGCCATACTGTACCCCAAGATAATGGTGGTCAGCTCCAGTGGGAGCATGCACGTGATGCGTCTGTCATCGTCAGTGACAGTGACCTTTTTTCCTTTATCGTATGATTTCCACAGCGTCCTTTGTGCCCATTCTCCCCGATTCTCTGCAGAAGAATATAACCCAATTTGGCGACGTCCCTCGCTGCTGATTCCCGTAGAAAGCACGGCTGTGGGGGATAAAGGACGGAGCACTTGGGCCGCACTTATCGCCACGGTACTAATGATTTGTGAACTATCAAGAACCATTCAGTGAGTTTACGGATTTGGCAAACAACCAGGCTCCGCACTGCAAAACCCCATGACTTCGCTTGTCCTGTACTCGATCGTTGTTAGGGTCCACTAATCTCAGTCTAGATACCTGCATTCGGTCCTGATTGACGGCATAAGTGGGCACAGCCACCTCAGGTAATGACGCTTACGGAGTACGTAGCACAGTAGATATCCCAACCAAACCATGTGATGTCCTTTAACTTCTCGTTGGCTGTCCCCAATTGATTAATGATGAGTCGCTGTGAATCATGCTCGAATCCCTGACGACATTTTGAGGACGCTACCGCAACACCGAAGTATCGCTCACGTGAAGTTCAGAGTCAGACCAGACGACGCCCCTAATCCGTTCTTTTGTGAAACAGACTCGTATGCCTTGCAATCGTTGGTTGAGTTTCAGCTCGCCTACGTCCAATCGGTCCTCTAATAAAATTCTACAACTTTCCTTGCGATCATCGGAGACTGTAGCCTGGTCTTGGGAATGTACAGTTGCCTTGAACGGATTCAATGAGGCCAGGGCTATGTTACCACTGTCGCCCGGAGATTCCGATTGCAACCGAATGACAGCTGGAACAAGCACCACACGCTGCACGATGAGGTGATTTGACGTATCCACATGGAAGAACCTCAGCGTATCTGGTTATTGTTGGTGTATCCCTTCGATTTGATCGTCTCTACCACTTACCGTCGCCATCAGCGCAGAGGCCGACTCCTGCACTCGGCCCTTCAACCAGCCATTCGGCAACTTTATCGAGCCTTAGCTCTTCGTCTCCGCGGTCGATATTGTCCCGCAGTTCAAAAATGGCTACACGAGATTGTTGTTGGTGCCCATCGTCTTCATCTAGGGACAAATGCGAGTTGAACCCCTCGTCGACGGTCGCCGAGGCGAGGATAACAATCGACTTGGTGGCGTATGAGTATCGGAAAGGTGATAACCTGTATCAACTATTCATACCTCTCCGGTTTCGTGAACGAATAATCCCTTCCAGGCCCAAACTACATCGGAGGGCTTCACCTCGGAGGTGTTCACCGGGGGAACCGCGGATTGTTGGGGGATCTGCAAAGACAAAACACACGACCCGTCTTTGACAGTGTAGATAGAGAGATCGCTGAACAATGATGAAAAAGTGGCGATGAAAATAAGTCAGGGTGACTTCGTACCCTTGCGACTGCAAGCATACGAGATGCCGACCATTTACGAGGATGTGCAAACCTACGACTGCGTTCCCTAAGCCAGAGCGTGTGGGGAAGATATGACATTCCATCGAGAGGTGGTATGAGGGGCGGAACGGCGATGAAAGGGCACTAGGTGAAGTAGAGGAAGACAAAGACGCTATGGAGAGCGTGGGGGAGTGCGTAGCACTTAACAGTGACTTGACTCTGCTCCGCCGGCCGGACCCAGTGGGTGATGATAGACCTTTGGATGGCCCAGGCTGCTTCTCAGTAGACGTAGCCCGGTCGAACGATAGGGACGGCCTCTCTGTAGAGCCTGGGTCTCTGGCACCCCCCTTCAGCAATTCCTTTAACTTTTCAGGTTCCTCTTCGAAGTCTACAAAGTTCATTGGGGCCTGAGCTTGCTCATCGGAGATGCCAGAGACAACACGCGCGCGAGATGCGAAGGAAAATGGAGTTAGAGAGGTGGTCGGCGTTCTCGGACGGGAACGACTGGACAGAAGCGCAGCTGTCGGACTAGGAGACCTCGACAACAGTGGTTTCTCTATGCTGATTAGGGCGGGGGCGTGATGATGGCTTTGACGTAGGATGTAGAGAGTGCCGTCCTCACAACCGAGTACGATGGTTTCCAAAGCGTCAGAAGAACTGAATGGTTGAGCGGAGGGAGATGCCAAGCTGGGTCTTAGCCAATGCACGATGCACGACACATTCACGATAGAGGAAGCCTCCTCTACGAGTGCATAGGCACAAGGTGATCCATTGGAAGGCCCTTCTAACCCTGAGTCACTTGCTGGAAGGGTAAAGGGAAGTACGAGAGGCACTGAATTCATAAATCGGGAGGATACAGTATACGGCCCAAGCAATGGGACCGCTGGCACTCGCAGAATGTTTTAACCTGGACAAGAGGTGAAGACTGAGGATGCCAACCAAGTACGAAATCCAGTCTTCCCTCAGTTCGTCTTAAGTTAGCCGTCTAGACGGATAGTAGTCTCGGTTCCAGACGATCTATCACTCCGGAGTGTAAATCGGACTGTGATATCACACAGCATTGGACATTTTTCACAGTCCGAATGAACGTCCGAATGATGTGTCATATGGAACGTCTGGTTCAGATGATGAATAGTAAGTTAGGGCGGAGCTTTAAGTTACCCCACAACCCAACGAAATACAAAAACCAACGTTCAACTTGAAGCAGTTCAGGACTTCCGGTGACCGTTGACTAGTAGAAGTCTATCTTCAATCCGGAATTGTCGTATTTCAGGCTCTGAACCTCGAGATTTTGGTGCGATTGACTGACTCTTTGTATCAGACACATGTCGGACGCGAGGGGTTTTGAATCAAGCTCGGTTGAGTTTGATGCTCTCATCGAGCTGTTAGCCTCCGATGATGCTGGTGAAGACTCTAACTTTCACATTATTCCCGAAGGAACAACATCGACTGGGCTCCGAGACGCCAGTGGAAAGCTAGACTACGCCAAAATCCGATCATTATTTTTGCAGAGACGTCATATCCCGTTTTCCAACCTGGCGTCACAATACGGGCCCAACTCTGGGATAAAGCTGCCCCAAGTGAGTGATGAATCTTACGAGAATAAGCCGCCGCTCATATCATATCTCAGATTGTGGTGGAAGAACCAACGGCGTTGATAGAAAACCCTGTTAGCCCCACGATCCAGTCTGAACAAAGGTTAGTCGGGTCCAGTAAACCTGAAGCGATTCTAAGGGTTCGTTCATTCGCTCCGTCACGATGCGACTCTGGTGC
>QFDW01001501.1:0-20904 GCA_003315895.1 Lactifluus rugatus | reverse complement strand
CTCTGGGGAATATGGGGTACGTGTTACATTCTCCTGGTTACCGAAGAGCAAGGTTAGAGCCATTGTAACAGGCATGCTCCCGATCATCCAATGGCTTATTTCCCTCGAGCGCGCTCCACCGCCAACTCGTCGCCTGCTTACCATCGAGCGCACCCAAGGATGGTCGATGCTAGCCTTCTACCCTCTTCACCATATTTCCTACCTCCGCACGCACGACCTCGTTCCTGCTGTGGTGCCCCTTCCATCCCTATCTGGAAAGCCCCGCCCGGTGGTCATTAACGAGCCCGCGGTCTCGTTGTGGTCGTCACGCCTCTGGGCGGCTTATGTTGTACTCCAACTCGCGCACCTGCGTGAAGATCGCGCTTTGCTTCTCAAGCGACAACGCGCACTTAACAGACTGAGTCCGAAGGAGAAACTCCAGCCCGAAGAGCGTGCCGAGCTTGCTCGTCGGTGGGACGCTTGGTACAACGAGCTCGCCGTCAACCTGAGCTATCTTCCCATGACGATCCACTGGTAACCTTACACCCCTTTCCACGTCCGTACGCTCAACACTCACACAATAATGCTCAGGTCGCTCGCGAAAGGCCTCTTCAAAAACGATGTGAAGACACTCCCTTCTGTTGTTGTTTCACTGACAAAGCTGACGCATTCGCTCGCTTCAGGTTTGGGTGTCCCTCTTTGGTCTCGCGGCCGCGATAGGGTCGTTCCGCAGCGGGTGGAAAGCCACGGTTCTCCTGCCTTCTCCACCACCTGCAGAACCACCTTCCCTTCTGGACCCAAAGACAGAAGGGCTGTCTACGGAATCAGGTTCGTCGCAGGGACTATCCGCCGATACTGGTTATAACACTCAATGAACGTGAGTTGTGTCAAAACGACGCGTTTTGATATCCGAATCTCTCGTTGGCTTGGCGATTGCTGGAATTGTCGTTTTTGATCTCGTTCTAGTCCCAGCCGAAACTCGAAATTATATGCTATTCGAAGAGCATGGCTTTGTATATCGTACTTTTACTGTTATAATTTCATCGACACCGCGAGGCTACCATGGCGTTGGACTCTCGACTCGACGTGGACTTAACAAGCCGTGAGAATCAGCCGGGTCCCTGTCAGAGCAACGTGGCACGAGCTAGCCATAGCCTTGAGAGTCGTCAATAACCGGCTCTGGTGTGCAAGCCCGAGGGTGAGAGAGGAGGGTGAAATACTTGGCACAAGGATTGACGGTTGCGACAGAACGTGGGACGGGGCACAGCTGCGTGAGACGAGTAAGGCCGTCGAGTCGAACACTTAGGGCGTCACACGAAGATAAAAGGGGTGGGGATGATGTGGTGAGACCACTCCTTAATGTATTCACGAGGCTTAAGGAATGTACTAAGTTCCGAGAGGAAGTATCCGAGCATAGAGTACGGGCCTTAAGGAGTCATATGAACAGTACGGGTGCGAGCACAACGGGTCGAAGAGTAAGTAGGAAACAGAAACATCGGAAGCGAGATGGCCAGACAAGCAGCATAGAGCACTCCGAAAATCGCAAGTACACAGGCATGAGATCGGGCCCACAAAGAAAATATGAATGCGTGCACCCTCAGAATGCTTCATGGTATACTTGCGGTCTCTATGAAGGTCCAGACCCGGCATGAGGTGCATCACGAGTCTGTGACTGGGATGATAGGAGGAAGCATGAGATGAAAGGATTACTGTACCTGGAGAGTGAAATACAAATGTGAGGCAACCTAGAGCCAAACGGGAAACCAAAGAGGCACGAGGCACGAAGCAGAGACAAAGGCAATCACAGAGGCACACATGCAGCACGAGGCTGCAGCCCGGGACGGTATCAGGCCCAAGGCATAAACGCATCGTGGCCGAGGTGGCGTTGTAGCGCACGCAACAAGACGAGTGGCGTGGACAGCGATCCAGGGCCTTGTGAGAGCTCCGAAGACGATGGCAAGGGGTTGGGAGAGAGATACGAGATGAAGCAGATGCGAAGAGGCGAAAACACGAGATTTCGTGGTCAGCGGCAATGCTGACCTTACAATGCGTTCGTAGCTAGCTTCATGTTGGAGATAACGGCGGGAAATCATATATTTAGCGCACAACCAACGATAGGAGAAGCCGCATTTGCGGTTAGTAGTATGATCGCACTCGAATTCTCATGTTGAAGCTGTTGTCCACTGAGCGCTGAGCGCTGAGCCACCAGCCAATGGAGCTGGGAAATTATGAGAAATTCTCATCCATATATTCTACGTTCCCACGTGGTAGTCGCACTAAACATAATCCTGGCCGTCATGTAGCATAAATTTGCTGTCACAATCTCCTAGTAATCCCAGGTACCAGACCCGGGTTTCTCCTCGGGTGACAGTAGACTTTTTAGTCCAATGACCGACGACCGAGCAGCTTCGTAATCTCGCGATGCTCTGAGAGCCACTCTGGGAACGTATCCTGACTCGCCTCGCCAAACCTGCGTTCGATGAGGTAGTTCGCGAAAACGATGAGGACGCCATATCGGTATCTATTTTCGGGTAAATGCACGGCCGCGATCGCGAATTAAATTGTCACGTACAGATAGTTGACTGCGAGGTTGAACAGTTTGGTGTGCTTGGCGCTTCCTTTGGCACAAGCTTCCACCTTCAGTTTATTGCTGTTACCAGAGATAATAAAATGGGAGGATCAGTGTCACGATGCAAATTGCGAGGTGCAAGATGCAGAAAAACGGCGCACTCATAAATGGCTTTACGTAGATTCTGAACGTCCTGCATGAGATCAATGGCACTATCTGTCAAGCGCTTTGCGGCCTTTCCGTGCGAGAGGACGCCGACAAGCTGCAAAATGATCTTATACTCCCCTAAAGAGATGTTACCTCCTTAATTCTACTGTCTGGGCTGACAGGGGTATACCTTGCAAATACGCCTCCTCCTCAGAGGGACCATCGATAGCGTCGTAATCCTCGACTGTAGTCTCAGGTTCGATTCCTGACAGGCACTCGTCTTTTTTCAAGTTCATACTCGTCGCAATCAGGCAGGCAGTGACCATGCCGGTAGTCGTCCGCCCACGGCCCATCTGACAATTGAAGATGAAATCTCCAGCCGTCTCATAGGCCAATGTTACCCTTTCCAGAAGCTGCGATAGTGCAGCAGGCAACGGGGCCTTTTCGTCTGTCTGTACAACGTCAGGCTCGTGAGCATCAAAAATAGGCTTCTCAACACACAATAGCAATCCGGCCATAGTCGATCTATGTGGTGATATGTCAGAATAAGCGCAACCCTCCTACACCTGAAGAATACAAACGTTATACCCCTCCTTCGCCATGAGTTTAAAGACGTCTCCTGGTGTCATGATGTCTTCTTCGGATACAGTCTCCCACAGTGGTACGATAGAGAATACATTCGGTCGCTCCTCCACTTCGTCATGAAGTAGCATGCGACCTTGACTGGCACGAAGTTCGCGAATGACATCACGCTTGAGGTTCTCCTCCATTGCCTCGACATCGCTTGTGGTAATCCCGGTCGCCCTGAGAAATTCTCAATTGTGAGAGAATTAGAAACAAGCTGTTTACTTACTCGACGTTTTCTAAGGGACGATCTACCAGACGAAGAACGTGGGGACGGCCAGCAACATAGATGACCGGTTCCTAAGACATGTCAGTTGAATACACATGGACAACAACCTGTTCACAAACCTCCCGCAATGAAGTCCATACTACACAGTTGTTTCCATCTGGACCCGCGCTCACGCGTGACAGAGCTCTCCGTAACCTATGCCTCCTAGTCAGCGATCGTCTCTCATCCAGTAAGTCTAACGTCGTACCCCTGGACCGTTGGCATTCCGCTTTGAAACAATATCATCCTCAAACATACGTTGACGGTAGCAAGGGTGGACTCACCTTCCGCAAGCATTTTTCCCATTTTCGTCCGAACTCGGAGAAAAATAAATACTACCGGGGGAAGGTGTTTTTCGCTCAGACACTAACTGAAGCACTAGGGGTACACGACGGAAATTGGGTGCTCCCTCTATCCGCCTGGGAATAATTCGTCTAAGCCAGTTGCGGCAAGTGCCAAGAATAGCTTACTCTGGCAGTGTCATCTTCTGTAGGTTCGTGAAGAAGTCGCTCTTTAGGATTGTTGAGGCAGATAGTA
Organism: Lactifluus rugatus; assembly: GCA_003315895.1. Lineage (NCBI taxonomy): Eukaryota > Fungi > Basidiomycota > Agaricomycetes > Russulales > Russulaceae > Lactifluus > Lactifluus rugatus. The sequence goes on along the minus strand of QFDW01001501.1, from coordinate 16,780 downwards.
TGCTTCCAGAGCGGTTCGTGACAACGTTAGTGACTTCGTCCGGAAGCGCGATGCCATCCGCTAGGTCGACATGTTTAAGCGGTTTTAGGCCATCAATACCCTCTGCGAGCAGCTCCTTCTCGAATGTCTTGATTACTAATTACGCGCATGAGCACATGAATACTCGCCAGTCAAACATATTCCTTACCCGGCAAACTCTTCACGAAGGCCTCGAAAGTCTGGCACGTTTCCAGAGTATCTGGCTCTGTGGACTGCAAATACGCCTGGAAAACGATGAGTTCAAAGTAACGCCGTAGATTCTGAAGGCCTATGAAAGAATGAGAAAAACATTCGTGTATGGATATAAGACGAAGCAGACCTTTCTGTGCGAACGATCGCTTCGTGCGTTCATCTGTGGCCTGCTCCGCGCGGATACGGGCCTCCTCGATCGAGTCACGCAAATTGAAGATCTCGGCACATTGATCAATAGCATCATCCACCGCAGCCTTAACCGCAGGGCCTTTACGAATGACACGTAACAAATCTGGCGAAGAATTAACGCTGCAGCCAAGATTGCACCATGGCACTCACTATTGATGACCTGATATGATTGTCTCCTGATGGGAGGATCGCCGGATAACCCATCAAGGGACGACAGCACTGACGTTAAAGTCGAGGTTCGACGATTTCTGGGTCGTGGGCCAGCCGGTGAGAACACGGAGCTTGCAAGCCACTGCTGAAGGAGAATAAGGATAATCTAGAATGAACCCGCAATGAACACCCATTCCTGCATCTCTCCGTCCAAGTCACACTCACAGAAGTCAATGTGCTGCGTCCACGCCCCAACTGGTCGTTGACGACGATCGGCGTGTGGGCCATGTTTGGACTAAGCATTACTGAGATAAGCTCGCTAAAGTCAGAAAAGTCTGGAGGGCGCTCTGCAGTGAGGGGCACGCGGCGGTAGAAGACATCAATGTCATTGCACGATTCCTTGCAAGCAGCCATCACATCTTTCATGACGGCCACGTCGCCCGGGCGAACTTCTTCCCACACTGGGATTACGGAGCCGTCTGGGGTTTCCGTGTGCAAGAGCAACCTAAGTTTCGGCGCTATCAGAAAAGAGGAGGAAAGGCGGGAAATAATCATGCGTACTTTCCACCAAGCGAATGGAGCTCAGAAACGACGTCGTCTCTCAAACGTTCCTCCAAGACTTCCAGCCGTTCTGCGGAAATACCGCCATAATCTAGACACATGATCAGAGACCGCGGTGCAGTCCAGAAAAGCTTTAAGGACCTTTCATGTTCCTCAGCGAGAACCGCTCTCTCCTCAAACAGTACGGTGCGCCATTCACATATACAATCGGCTCCTCGCGCAAAGCAACCCATACGATGTACTCGGCCTCTGGATGGGCGCACTTGATCCGATCGACAACCTCATCTATCGCCTCAACCGTGGGCTGCCCGAGAGCATAGATATTTGTCCTGGGGATATTGCGGAAGTTGATTGCCCCGCGCATCTCGAACGACACTGGCTGTGATTCGGAAAGCCACCTATCCGACTTGAGTAACGTGCTAGTAATTTTCATGAATGACCGCGCAGGCTAAATATGTAGAGAGAAGTTACTCACCCCTCTCGTAAAATTATGCCGCTCCGGTTCTACGATTGGATGTAAGGGCTCGGCGACACATTCACCAGTGACAGGACGTACCTTGACGACGTGGTCAGAATATTCATCACCCAAGACTTGACCCCCAGATATGGCGACGTCGTTCGTCTGTCCACGAATTAGAGATCGCTGAGGCCCAGATCTTGAAAGGGAGGAAAGGTCATTGACGGGCGAGAAGATGCTCAAGCGGGTACCATGTGACTTGCGGAGATACAAGGCTTGGCTGGGAAATTTCCCAAGGATGAGTGCAACAGGCGGATAGATCAGGGTAGACTTACTTATAAATCTCTGTTCTAGCCTAGAACCCGATGACGATAGGCAATCGAAGGAACACCTTAAGAGAAGAGACAAACCTTGAGCCACGCAGAGAATGTCTGGGAAAAGTTCTCCTGTGCTTCCACGAAGCTCGCAAAGGCGATGGTAAAGAAGCTGCAAGTCAAAGTTGGGTCCAGGAGTAATGGAACCACAGCACTTCGGCACGTACTATTTTTCTAGAGCCTGGCCGGCTCTCCGTAATAGCACGTTCCTATTGGGCTCGTCGAGACTGCTGAGTGAATACTTGATTCTATGTACTAATATATCCTCTCTTAAATTCACAACGTGGTCACCTGCCGAATGCCAATTAGCTTCAACAGCCGACGCATGAGTCGGCACTTACAGCTATCTATCACTCTATCCGCTAGCTTCTTTGCCTTCAGTCCGTCATCTAAGCACCCCAATAAGCTCAGAATTATTCCGTAGTTGCCCATATGCGCTCTGCGCAAATCATCGAGTAGCGACGAATTGGTAAGTAGTAGATCGATCACTTGGCGTGACGGGCCACTAGGCAGAATCTGTTGAAGGACATTTGTTAGGCGCAAGAGCGAGCGATTGAGGTCTTGTTGCGCATTCGCTTGTTCAAGAGCTCGAAGGACCTTGGCCTCACTAAGAATATTTTGCGGGGGCGTCTGACAAGCAAATCAATATCACTCGCTAGAATCATGCCAAGACATACCGCATATCCGCTGGGCTGTTGCAAATATCCACAGAAGTTAGCAGAGAACAGAGAACAACAGCACATGGCCTTGACTAACCGTATTGACCCCACTGGCTGAGTTCGACGGGTGCGATGTATTCAGTAGTTTTGTCGCATATGGGTCTGGGAGACCGCGAAGCATGAGCTGCTTACGGCGCACAAGACACGCAGCAGTCATTGCAAACGTTGTCCGTACTGCACCCATTCCGCAAGAGAATACCAGCGAAGTCCGAAGGGGATCTGCGTTCTTGATAACCTGCAAGTATGCGTCGACATAATTGTCCTGAATGTATTGTTTGAGACAAACGGAGATAGAAGCCACGAAATTGTACCTCAATAGGTCTGTCGGGGGAAATAGGTATGCTAATGCGAGTAAGATAAAAGGACCCCGAAAGCAAACGCACCTACCGATGATACTAAAGCACTCTGACTATTGGCGTTGGATCTACTCATAACAGGAGCGCTCACCTCTACGTGCCAGCCCTGGCTTTTCATGTATTCCCAAAGTTCCCGGGAAGTCCTGACATTGCTGGAGTCCACGGCTGTCCATGTAGGTAGAATGGCGCCGTCACCATCTTCCAATGCTGAGGATATCCATGACATGTGTCACATGATCAATACGCGACGATTTTACTTGCCTATCTCATTATGTGTTAACACGAGACCACCGAACCTACACAGTAGAAAATCAGATATCGTAAGAATTAAAACGGCCAGGAGAAACAACCGCACCTGACCCCTTCGGCGAGAATATCATTCTTGAGTCGCTGTTCGATCGCCTCGAGATTCTCGGGCCGATCTGACAGAGGCAAAGTCTTTCTTGGCTCAGACGAATCGCGAAGGACGAAGGGGCGCCCTGAGATATACACTAATTTCCCAGTAACACGTCAAGGAAAACAGCAACGGTGATGTAAGAATGGGCTGGGGTATACCAATAGGCTCCTCCCGCGTTGAAAACCAAATAACATGCGATGGCGAAGTCTCTGTCGGATGCGCCCTAAGAACGGAGAGGATGGCCCTTAGGCCTTGAGATCGCGGCTGAGCTGCGCCAAATACGTTCAAGCTCCCGATTCTGGGAGCGCGGAAGTTCGGGGCACCGTGGATATTTAGATCAAGATCAAGCGCTCGCCCTATATGCGTGTCAGTGGAAGACTGAACATAGAACACTTGGATGTTTCATGGCTTGCCTGAAGGATAATAGTCTGTCTTGAGAATAAATCCCCGGGACAGAACGCTCCCCGACCTTGTCTTGACGATGGAGGGTGAAGATTTGTGGAGGTACGACATTAGATCTGGGGGGAAGATTGAGATGTCGTCCCGCCCCGTATTTGAGTGCGGCGGTGAGCTTTGCGGTCTCCGTATTATTGGAACTGGTAAAGCCGAAGTGCGAACGGGGCGCGGATTTGGGGATAATAACTGCATCTGCGAGGAAGGCCTCGGATATGTGGAAATTTCCTCGGCACCTATTTGTAGCGTTCCAACTCTATCCATGACTTTCACAAGTAGGTCGCTCGCTAGGGTTGACCCAACGGCACGAGGTGGATGTATGCGGGCCTGAGAAGACACTTCCAACTTTGCTGTTTTGACTGCCCGGTCCGCTTCTCCGGGATTCATTTAACTGCCATTTCATAGATCAAAAAGGTAACTGTAATCCTTCGTCGTTCTGACATCGCTGTGGAACATTGATTCTGAAGACCTTCTCCTCGCAAACAGTCGACAGCAGAATTTGTCGATACAACCTCTCAAAAAATGCCCTCGCTACGCTTCGCTTACTACTGCTCTGGACATGGTGTGTACGGGATCCGACACTGGCAGTGGAGCATAGTTATTCCAACTCGCCATTAGGTTTCGGGCATGCAACTCGGGTCTCGGCTTTCGCTTGTCATCTACTCTCCCTTGGAGAGCAGCACACTGTGCATATCGTATCCTCTGCTCCAAAGCGCGTTTTCGCAACATCCATAGCTTTGGGAGCTAAATACCGCAACGCAGAGATTGACCCTGTTATTTTGCAGCCATTAGCGTTCGTTTCATATTGTACGGTTTCTCCACATCTTATAACTATATGTTGTTCCCAGATACTATGTGGACAGGCAGAAGAGCATACACGTCCTCGAATCCTTTCTGCGCAAGAAGGAACAAAAGGTCCAAGAGGAGGCTCAGTGGCTGCAAGAAGTCAAAGCAGATTGCGTGTTAAGTGATGCTGCCTTCCTTGGATCGTGCGTGACAGGCCTCTTCTTTTATCTCTACCGCAGCTTTAATTGCGTGCAAGTCTTGCAGCCCACAAAGTCGGCATACCTTCAGTTTTGATCACAAACTTTACCTTTGACTCTATTTATAGCCTACTCGCCGCTTCTTTCGTCGAGCAGACCCACTCACAGCACCTCCTGGCTAATCTAAGTAATTCAGTGCATCACCCTCCTGAGCCGGACATGCCAATATCGCAAGAAACCCTCTCTCCCCTAGTTCAACAGATTTTCGAGGGCTACCGCCATGCTGACATGCTTCTTGTACTTCCGGGTGCTATCCCAATCCCTTCGTTTTCCACCTCCCCGTGTCTACCATCGACACAGTGGATTGACCGCACCTCGCGCTCTCTTAAGCCTGAAGTAATCAATCATCTCATTAGAGACCCTCATGAATATACCCTATACCCATCAATACCGTTCCTGCCTAGTCACTCTGGTGCTCCACCTGTTGCAAAACCTAAAGCGCGCAGCGCTCATCTCGCACCGTTGCTTGTCCGTCCTCCCAGCGACGATGTTTATACCCTCGAAGGTCGCTCTCGCTTTCTTTCCTCCATAGGCATTCCAGTATATCTCCACGACCCAGTCACTACGAAAATTCTGATCGTTTCGTTCGGCGGGCAAGTATTCCATAAGCCTTCTAGGAGTGGCACACCATCTCGCCCGGCGTCACCTTCCCCTCTGCCCGAACACCAGCTACATTCAAACAACTTCTCCCGCGATCTGTCACAAGAGCTGAACTTGCTCTCTAGGCAGAACGTTCAGGAGCGACCAGGGCTGGTTTTTAGCCCATCGCATATTTTTGTCCCCGGTGCTCCAGCGCCGGCAGCTATGCCGAGCCCGTCACTGCCGACATTCATGACTATTCCTCCAACTCCAACGTTCAGTGACACTGCATTTTCACACGGGGGTGCCTCTGCTGAGCCTGAGGACGCAGACGTCCGCAGTCTGATGCTCCCTGACGCATCATGGATCGCGATCGTGTGCGGTGTCGCCGATTCACGGGAGTGGAAGACGAAGCGAGACGACGTAGGCGTCACGGGTATGAGCCCGGGAGATGATAACGACCTGCCCGAAGGATTCTATATCGCTCCTAGAGACGTGTATATGCCCGATCTTATGGCTGTCGGTGATGTCTTGTTGGGCAAGCTCGTACGTCTCTGACTCTGTTGCACTACTGACACATTCCACTGACACGGTCGCAGGGATATGGAACGGTCTCGGAATGTGTCGACTCGTGCACGCCTTTTGTCTATGGTTAGTGGAGTCGATCTCTTCTATCACGTTATTGGCTGCGGATTCATTGTATTTCAGTGTCGCGACCGCTCTTCGTTGAGGAACACGGTCTGCGCCTCCTGCTTGAGCGCGAAGGCGTCGGTGTGGAGATGTCGCGTGATGCATATGAGGCAGGTGAGTGGGCCAGCGTCGTTTCATCCGCGTGGCGTGCAGGGGCACAGCGCAAATCTGAACGTCGAGCGGGGAAACACGCACCGGACAGGCGTGCCCAAGGACTACAAATGGCGAGGGACATTGTAGCATGGGTGAATGAGTGGATTGCCGATATCAAATTCGACTAGTTCAGAACTTCGGTCGAAATGTGTCTGCTGGATCCGAACAGCAAATTGATTCCCCGATTATGAAATGATTTCCAGGCACTTTCTAGACGCATAAGCCTGTACAATTCAATTAGACGTATGTACTGTAGAGACCGTATGAGCAGATTGACAGATGACTAAAACCAGCTCTGACGTCGTGATTTATAATAAGAAAAGTTGGAAGAGTTGGGGAATTCGGAAGCCACGCCCTCTCCATGCTTGTCAACACTACTTGTACTGACCCCCTTGACCCCTAAGACCGTAATATATCGATCAGGATCTAACAGACTTGATCGACTATACTGTACTCGGAGATGACTCCTAGCGGGACATAAATGAAACGGTTCGAAGCTCGAACCCATCGCATTTTACAGCCTCACTGACCGATAAATGACTTGTTTCCGATAACTACGCAATCACTGAATTGCTGTTATAACCCAAGATAAACAAGAAATGAAATATCCTTGATGACCGTGTCGGCGTTACGCAGCGATGCTCGCGATACGTTAGTAGGACCCTAGTGAAACGCGGAGTCATAAACTCCTAATTACGCAGAAAGGGGCAAAGCGAAATCACCGCATTGCTACCCGGGCAACCACCCTCCGCGTTAAGGATAAATAAGTAGCAAGTACACCTCAACTCCAAGAATAGGTATAATCTAGCACCTCACGGCGTCCTAAGTCAATTGAAAGAAGCCTCATTGTGCAAGCTGATACCCTCCGGCGACGTACAAGGTGCGGATTCACGCACGAGGGAGCGTAGAACGTGAATCGGAAACCAGTAACTTACGTACCCATAAACCCGAAAGATGGTTTAGCGCCAGCCACCCCCGTGAGACCCGCACACCGGCCGCCTTTTAAGTCACCGAGGCGCTCATCATGCAGGGAAATACTATATATCATAGATCCACCATATCTTCCGAGAACGCATGTTGATGAGCTTTTAAATATGTTGCATATTAGTATCAAAGAAGTAACGTGTTCAAGAAAGTGCGAGACGCTCACTCGCATTGGCAGGCCGCCAGCGAGCGCCTGCTTCAAGCTTCAACGTTCAAGCTTCAAGCTTCAAGCCTCGGGTCCATGGCGATGTGGATACAGATACAGTGCTGGTCGCCCTATCATTAATCATTGCGTGGTGTTATTATTGTTGGAGGCGCAGCCGCATACGGCTCCCCAAGCCGGCAACGCGCTTGGGGTCGGCAGCTGAGAGTAGTAAAGTCGAATTATATTATTCACTGTAATGGACGCTTTCGCGTCCCATTTGATTCTCTTCGTCTCACATAAATATGATACGAACTGTAACATATACTCAATCTTTTGCCCCAAAAGACTGAGCCGATATTACCTTAACCTTACTTCCAACAATTATCCGAGTCACCGCACCTGTTGTACTGAAGCGCCGCTTTGCTCAAACCATGACATCGATTGCATCCCCTACCCTTATCTATGGGGCTGAAGCCCTATCTTCTCTTACCCGTCTCGCTGTCAAATACACGGGCGGAGACTCGAGCCTCGGCCGCCGTGTGAGGTTCAGTGCAGCCGTCGTTCTGCTTGCGATCGCGCTTCGTACCGTTGCTAGAGGCCATCCAGAGAGAAATGCAATCCAAAAGGATCTACGAAAGGTGGGAAAGGTTGTTGGTGGTGCCACTAAGAAGAATGAATGTCAGGATGACTTCGATGAGTACGATGTTGTCATCGTGGGAGGAGGTATATAGTCAGACGTCAATTCGAGGAGCCGAGATATGACTATATGACCTTTTGATCGTCTACAGGTACTGCAGGCTGTGTTCTTGCCTCCCGCCTCAGTGAAGACCCCAAATTGCGCGTTCTCGTGTTGGAGGCTGGTGAAAGGTGCATATAGTGCCTCCATCTGTGCCACTTGCGCGGACACTCAACATGTTTCTAGCGCTGTGAAGGATCCATTCGTGCGAATTCCTGCAGCGTTTGCGCTGATATTGAGAACTTCAAAAGTCCTCAATTTGTCAACCACACTACAGCAGTACACGGGGGGAAGAAAGCATCATTGGCCACGAGGTGAGCACAGACTTATGTCGTAGTGATCGCATCCCAGTACTCATTAAAGCTCATTTCCGAATACGTCAGCGAAAATGCTTGGTGGTTGTGAGTCTGGTTATATATGTTGATTGTCTATTTTATCGGCCCTTTTCAGGCTCCTCTATCAATGCACTAGTGTCAGTAACTGCAATGTGGAATTGAGTCTCTGCTGATGGTCTAAATACTAGCAACCATTATGGTGATCCGTCAGACTACGACGAATGGGCTCGTCTTGGTGGGGAAGGTGCTGAATCCTGGGCATACAAGGACTTCCACAAGTACCCCAACCCTTTCAAGTTTTGGTGGGTATGGATCGATGCTGACTTGGAGATCGTGATTATTTAGGTATTTTCTAAAATTTGAGAAGTTCGTCCCGAGTAAGGCCCACCCTGAGGTTATGGCGGCTGAGCATGGTACCGACGGCCCGATCGAAGGTAAGAATGAATGCCGAAGGGGTAGCTCGGGTTGCAACTGTCTTACTGTCTTACCACAGTTGGGTTTCACGGCTACCATTCTTTCGCCGCCCAGCTGTTCATCGAAGCATGTAGCCTCGCGGGGATACCGCGTCGCGCAGACTTGAACATATCCCATGGAACGCTTGGCGTAGCGAAGGTTAGCTTACGCTTTCTTTGCTGATATAAAATTATTCATCTCTTGCCTATTCAACAGCTCAGTGAGGGAGTTTTTTTAGGGACTAAGGGTCTGAATATTAACACTCCGCAGTGACATACATTGACTCCCATGGTCGCCGTGTTTCTACCGAATCGGCGTATCTTACCCCCGCGGTCCTCTCTCGCCCTAATTTGACAATCGCGGTGAATGCAAGCGTCACACGCATTATCTTTGACACCACAGGTTCAAGTCCCCGTGCGGTCGGTGTCGAATTCTCCTCGTCTAGAGGTTGTCCCCGCTTCCGTGTCTGCGCAAAGAAGGAAGTCATACTTGCGTATGTTAGATGCGATGAGATATGCCCCAATGTGTTCTCACTCCTCTTCTCAGGGCTGGTTCCATCCATTCGCCTCATGTTGGTCTTCTCTTCAGAACTCTTTTATGATAAGCACGAAGCTGATATATAGTCCAGATCCTGATGCTTTCTGGGATTGGTCCTGCCGCTCACCTGGCAGAGCATAACATCCCAGTTATCACTCATTCGCCCGGAGTTGGTGAACACTTGTTGGATCATGCTGTCGTTGACGTCGCATTGGCCGAGACTAGCGGTACCTCGTTGAATTACCTCAAGCCTCAAACTCCATGGCATTGGATCAAGCGAACATATGCGCTTCTCACCTACGCTCTCACCCGCAAAGGGCCCTGTACTAGCAATGTATGTTGTCCCTACTGTGCCTTTTCTCCCAGACCAACGACCTTGTAGGTTGCGGAGGCGGCAGCGTTCTTCCGCTCCGTTGACTCGGTGCTTTTCCCTCCTAATACATCTGCTCCACTTGTACCCCGGGAAGATTCAACCTCTGGGCCTAATGCACCCGATCTGGAGCTCTTTGTGACGCCCATGGGATATATTAGGTCGGCGGGTGGTGCTTTGCCTGACACTGACATGCTCGGCCTTCATGTGTCGCTACTGAGGTAGGATCGTGTTCTAGTGTGCCATGGACGAAATATCAATGTTTCTCACAGGCCAACAAGCAAGGGTAATCTGCTACTCAAATCGTCAGACCCATTCGAACATCCTTTGATAAACCCAAAGTAAGTCGCCTGCCGTGCTAGGCCCCATAGTTATTTGGATCGTACTAATACATGATGTACAGTTATCTTTCCACAGAGCATGATGTTGCTGTCCTAGAGCGTGGAATGGCCATCCTCACCCGCGTCATGCGTACTGCACCGCTTGCTGACATCATCGACCACACCATAGCAGACAAACGCCTGGGCACTTGGCTTCCGTCCGCGAACCCTGCGGAGGTCCGTAAATACATACGCAAACACCTGGAGACCTTGTACCACCCGACAAGCACAGCACGCATGGCTCCACTCTCAGATGGAGGCGTAGTGGACGCGCAGCTTAAGGTACATGGCGTGCAGGGTTTGCGCGTCGTCGATGCGAGCATATTTCCTACGATCCCATCAGGGCATACGGTGCGTGGATGTATGCGTATTCGCGGAATGGTCGCTGCTGACTTCATAGATGCACAGGCCGGGTCGACGATTGCAGTAGGGGAGAAAGCTGCCGATATGATTTTGCAAGATTTGGCTCTGCTCAACGGCAAGAAATAATTGTACTACTATGCCTTCGACGATAACGAGTTTTCACCGACTACTCTACTACCATGATAAACTTAATTCAGAGTGCAGATGAGAATGTCATTCATTTGCCATGACCCCACATCAACCTTGACTTGAGGCCGTCACTGGGGAGGCTACCGAAACCCGGATAGCATGAAGTTTGGCTCATGCGCAGTTGTAGCCACTGGCAAATACATCCCAATATTGTTCGTACTAGTTTCCGTTGTTCATTTTCAAGTTCTCAATCCAGAACCCCTCTATTGTGATACCACTATTGATTCGATGAAGCCTGGAAACTGATTCGTAGTGGTGGAAATTTGGTTTACAAGGATACCATGAATGATTTCGAATAGCTAAGTGTGATATCGCCGCCTGGCGTCGATAACTTAAGTGGAGATCTCGTGTGAGGTAAAGACGCGTTGGTGCAACTGAGAAACACGAAGAATTGCACCCGGTCCTAACTCTTGCGTGATCCTATCATCGTGATGGGGAGTCTGAGAGTGCCGGTGTGACCGTAGCACACCTCCCTAATATATCGTGGACTCAACAGGCGCATCACGGCACAATGCATAACGTTATAGGTGGTTGCCATGAAGACCCAGCAGAAGGGACTCGATACTACCTAATACTTGTTGCGACTGAGCTACATAGAGTCGCGGTGCTGTACCAGACACAAGTCAATTGAATTGATTTCCACGTTGTCAATGAGGGACTCCATCGTTGACCAAACCGCCGGTAACACACTTATACCCGATACTTTGTCACGGTAGCTTCGGAACATACTTTGGTGGCAATGGGGTTCCCAGGTTAGGGAGGATAACCATCAGGTCGGTGCCATTAGACACCATCACAACGGGGTTACGTACTTGAGGAAGTTCTTGTCTTTGCTTTCTCCACAGGGACGAACCCGTCATCAATGTCAGAGAAAAAACTCAACCAAACATAACTTTGATCAGTTAGGGAAAGCGCTGAAATATTCACATCAATAGAAAGATTTGGGCCGCCGGGGTTGGGCACAAGTGAAGTGGGTCACGTAGTGAGATTATATTCATATTACGGCAGGTGAAACTCTCGACGGATCTCGCGAGTTCTGCCCTCTCGTTGCGTGCAACTTGAAATAGGAGCCCAAAGTACCCAGTGAATCCTATGGTTCCCGGGCCAGAACAAAATCTCAACTTGACAAGGGCACAATCCCTCCAAAGCCAGTAGATAGTATGATTTAGACCTTCCCCAACTTCCATCAAGAGAATCGCGACCCTCGCTAGAGAAGGCGAGGAAAGAACCTGGCGATACCCGTAGACGAGATTTATCTTCTAACACAACGATTATGTTTTTGAGGAGTGACCGCATCCATCAACGCATCCTCAACTGAGAACCTCAGGCTCCGTTCTGCGGAAAGTCCTCTTCTCAAGGTACAATACGCGGGTGGAACAATATAGCAATTGTGCTATATTACCCAAAGGAACCGGGATGCAATGTCACTCGTAGATTCAGCAAAGACAGCATCCGACAACCGAGTAGCTAGTAGTAACTGAACTGAATCAAGTTCAAGTTCTGAATCGAGTGGCAATAGGCAGGTCAAGCGAAGGTTCGGCTGAAGGAACTTGGCGAGCCTCAGAAATCATTGGAATGGTTGGCCTATCATACCAAAGGGTGCGATAGCGTTTATTTGTTTTTTTTTTTCAAAAGAAAAAACCGCACCAAGCAAGTTATTCCATTTATGGAAACCCCGACATCGGGAAATTGCCCGAACAGTGTCACGTGACAGTTCCTCTACCTTTCTGGCCGTCCCAGGACGTCTCAGCAGAGTCGATCTCCTTGGACATAGCCGAAGTTGCCCTCAGAGTCATCGTGATTATTCGTGGCTACAGTGGGTGGTGGAAACTTCGAACAACATCCCACTTCACCTCTATTTGAGGACCGATACACGATCTCCAGCATTCTCCCCTCGTCGTTGCTAGGCTTGGAGACAAGCCGTCCAGTTATTGTTCCCAACGACGCTTTCTTAGCTTCACAAGGAATTGTGGGACTGAATTTGCTCAACGTTTGCCTCAGTGGCAACTCGGCACCGTCATTTTTCCCCTCCCCTCATCCTGGCAACCCCGGCCCTCGGAAATCCCCTTTAGCTCCCACACATCGAAGCCGGTATCAATGTCTGGAGCCCAATATAACATGGATACAGGCCAAAAATCCTGAGATTCGGCCCCTGTAAACGACATCCACAACTCTGGCTGATCAGGATCACACCTGCCCCTTTCGATCATATCCTCTACGAATATAATATCTGAATAATGCGACTTGTATACGAATCCAGGCTAAGGGGCTGGAATGGAACGTGTTTGCATGCGGTAAGCGTCTTTAGCCGTGTCAGATCTTTCACCGATGCCTTCGCTTACTAGGTGTAATAATGCGCTTTTGAGCCATAAATTAAATGAGGCCATTCCACTCGACTCCCAGTTCGGTTCATCGTCTGTCCATAATATCTGGGGTATAGAAGACACCCCTTGTTGATTTAGCTTCATGAAGACATGGCAAAGAAGTTCCGGACATTAATGAACAGTCTGGTGTCAATCGCCCTCTCTTCTATCTTCGTCTACAATGTACGCTGCAACCGGTGATTTCAGCCGCGACAAAGGCGAGTATCGCAAGGGCTTCGGAGATGCTGTTCCATGCCTAGACGTACTTCATCTGGTGGTTGCCTTGATTTGCTGCACGTCGTTCGTATCTTCTTGCCGATATCGGCGCTTGCTCCTATCATTCCCCGGTCATGACTCACATTGACGCGCCACACCAAGGATTAATACAGCCGTGGGCGCTCATTTCCTAAATCGGTTCGTACTGCCGGAGGAGTTCGCACGGACATTTCATATTTCAAACCAAATACTCAAACAAGGAAGTCTTCGGTGTTGTGGCTGTGCCCTTGGATCCCGGAAGCCACTTATTTGGACATGGACAGCCAAAACTCCTTCAAAGCGCCGGCGGCGTCGGTCCCAAGCAAGTCGCGGCTCAACTTCTTGCAGTGCAGGATAAACCACCCGCTCAACCTCCGTGATCATCCGGATGGTACATATATGCGCGATATACATTGATGGTGTTGTGTAGATCGACGTGCCGATCGTATCGAGGAACAAATAGGACAAACAGTACAACATTATTCGGTCAAGGGCACCCTCCGAAAAATAAAAAAGCAGGTTTCCAGTTCAATGCTGTCTGATGTTCGAAAGTATGTTCCACCTCGTTGGCTCCCTATTTCCCTATTTCTCGTTTGCTGAGTTGCAATGCGTTGCTACCTCTGTTTATGGATCCCAATTTGATCGTGGTCATGTCCTAGCAAATGGACTCCTAGGACCTCACCGGTGCTTGGATAGATCAACGCCGGAAGGTAAGTACGTAACATCTCCGCAGATACGAGGAAAGTAATTGGCTTTCTTGGCCCCTACCTGGGCGCAAGTTCGGGGTCTGGTCACCTTTCGGTGAAACTTGGTGTATCCTTGTTGCCAATGGTTAGGAATGAGCCCTTTATTCGGATCGCGACATGAGGGCCGCGCCAACCGTGTATCAAAGCCCCCGGCCGCGCTTAGCAACTTTTGAGCTTAGGCCAACTGCCAACGCGTTGTTCTCACCATTGTGCCCTGATGTACCATGCGTAAAGTTTTGCCCGATCAGACAGCTCACGTACAATTTCTCTCCTTGTCGTCAGGGAGGGAGTCAGGGAAGGCTCTCGAAAAGTACTGGTTCCACTCACCTTTCGGGCACACATAGATCCACGAGTATGGCTGCGAACCGAACCAATCCCCCCTTTGATACTTAACCAGTATCAAGGAATCTTATGCACCGCCGAGATTACCAGCAACTGTGATCATAGTTATTGTGCGCCCGAACTTTATCATTATGATACTCCACTGTTGTGCCTGCCACGACCGCCACGCAACGAGACACGTTGAGCTAATCCATACCCCCACACCCTTCAACCTACCCCCTCTCACTTGCGCACGGCTGACTGCCATATCCACTGACATTAATCCCAGAAATTCGCAGGACATCATCCATAACCTGCCGCCCCTTTGCCGAAATTTGTGGACCGCTGGAGGCCTCCGTCCTCGATAGCTAACAACCTCAGCTGACCTTCTGTAGTTGATCCCTGTAGCTGTGCGTCTCGCACCCTTCCCCTTCCTCGCCCATGTCACGCACAACCTGAACATTTGTATTGCTGAGCAGAAGACTCGCTTACTAGAGCATCAGTACTACCGTCCGCATGCGAGCCCCCAATTTTTGGCTCTAGATCCTTCCTGATCCCGTCTATTCATACATTGCGTCCCGAGCGACGCAATCAAACCAACTACATGTAGCATAGCTCGAACCTAGGTCGACGAGCCCATCGCCTACAGATAGCCCAGCGCACGAATCCTATTTGTAACTCGTACCACGTTCCACATAGCACGGTAACCATACAGGCGAAAAAGAAGACCCCGCCTACGTGTCGTGGACAGGGGCGGGACAAGGCAGCCGGGGAAAAGAGGAGCAATTGTAAAGACTGACGGACTACGCGGCACGTCGCACTGTTGAAGCCCTGACCCTGTCGATTGAAACTTTCCGAAGAAAGTTTATGGAATCATGAGGGGTCCTAGATCTCGCATGTTTCACCGACACGTTCTTGCCTGGGCGTGCTGCAGCCAGAGGTGAGTACTGAGTTCACGTATCGGTCTTTTGTGATTGGCGAAGAAAAAATAATAATGGGCAATTCAGTTGAATTTGTCAAGTTGCTCTTGCTGTCTATGGTTGCGACGTACTTAACTCCTTGATTGCAAAACATCCAGAGGTTCAACGCTATTATATTTCGTCGTGGTCCAAACGAAGAGGATACGTCCGAAGGGACCCTGCGCAAACAATAAGGAATTAACAAAGCACTGTGTGTTTAATGTTTCCGTGTGAAAGAGCACCACATGAGCGCCAATTTGAAGTGTGCAGAATCCCAGACGCGTCCTGGTACAGTACAATTCACAACATGTGCCAACAAGCCTGCTAGTTCATCACATATCATGCATAGTCCAGGTGCCTGATGGTGGCCTCGCTCTTTGTTGATTATCATAACTCTCACGTTTATTAAACGAGTCGTGTTCCACGTCAATCGACATTCTAGATGGTTCAGGCCGCGTGCTCGCTTGCGGAGATGGGAAAGAATAAGGCGTTGCCATGGCCCGCGATGACTCCAAATACCACAGAAGGAAGACGAACCATCATTGGCACCTCCAAACCGTTCTTACGACAAGATCGCCCGCGGTTCGTTTGTTTATTTACAGTAGGTACTCCCAGCCCTGATATTTTGCGCAACGGACACGCGGTTACGCGCGTCTCATCCCTGACGGAAGACTTCTTCGGCGCTTCAAAACGGCAGTTTATCCCCAAAGTGGTAGTATATACAACCTGTTCAGTGGAAGGATGGCCCACGCCCAGGGTTTCACGAACCTTCACCCGATCGCACCCTTACGTCGTTGTTCTTTCGAGCTCACCTGTAGATTGGAGTACGGCCTCAGCCGGCCGAAGGCCTGGGCTGTGTGAATGGATGAGTCAATGATCACAAACCAGTCCACGAGGTGCCGTTATTCCATGTACAGTACAGGACTAATCCCATATTAGCCTTCTTTCTCATCGCTGACTTCCGTAAAATCCCATACAAAAAATGATTGGAATGGACGGATGAGCGGAAATGCCCGATGGTTCGTGTGATTCCGTGAGACCACCACCCAACACCACTAGTACTTGCCAATAGCACAACTGAGCACACAGCTTTAACAAACCATGATTGGCAGATCTACAGTAACCTTCAAATATGGGTAGTTCACAAGGAACTGAGAGTACCCACGTTCGGTCGTCTCTGCGGGCCTGCCCCGGCCTTCCCCGTCAACTGATCAATCGCGGTCCCGCGCGGTGCGCGAATCTCGGAAATGGCATCCGAAGATGGGGCGGGAGGACGGGGGGTGCGGAATGTT